>LR750016.1:341730-369864 GCA_902729485.2 Mus minutoides
AGAGAGAGAGAGAGAGAGAGAGAGAGAGAGAGAGAGAGAGAGAGGAGAGAGAATCACCTCATAATGCTTGAAATGAGTTTATGGCTTTGTGTTGGACTGTAATCATGATTATCCTGAGAGGTATGTGGCTTGCAGGCAGAAGGTTGGATTTGCCTGAAAGCAATCCCTATACTCAGGAGGTGGAAGCAATACCATGAGTTGAAAGACAACTTTCAACTACACATCGAGCTTAAAGCCAACCTGAACTAAACAACAAAATCTTGATTCCAAGAGGCAAGAAATGGGAGCTATAGCTCAGTGATAGAGAACTTGCTATAAAAGTTCAAGAATTTTATTCTCAACACCATTAAAAAAAAAGATAAGATGGTCCTAGATAGGCAAATCCAACTAGCTCCCCTCTCCCACCCACTACTCCCCACTTCCCAGAAACTTCAAGTTTTAGATGGAATTCAAGTATCTTTTAAAACCCACCTCTAGAACCTGCTGCATAGTGGCCATCTGAATAGAAGTTGGGGTTTGTGGTTCTTCACCTAGAATGATTGCTGCAGCTGATTCCTGGAAGGCAGGACGTTGCTGCTTCTCTGTAGACAACTTAGGCTGAGGATTTGGATTTCTCCTTCTCTGGGAGCTTCCGCTAGTGTTCAGGCCGTACCCTAGCAAGCCTGTTGATGTGCTGCAACTCTATCTTCCTATATTGAGCAGTTTGGGTCAGAGTTAAGGACCTTGGGCAGCTGATTTATGCCAGTTCATACACGCAGGCATCATTCAAGCATGACAGGAGTTGTGAGATGGTTAGAGTGTGAAAGGGGGAACAGAAACAAGTGACAGAAGCTGTGACTGGTCTCAAAGTTGAAAAGTAAGGAAGAGCAAGCTTCTTCTCACAAAACTGCCAGGTCACAGTCACAGCTGGATCTAGCAGGAGAGCCCGAAGGCAGCGCCCAGGGGTAGGATGTCTTACAAGTCTCAAAGAATGATGAAGTACAAAATTCCATGATTAAATCCATTTATTATGCTGCATAACCTATTCATATATGCCTGTGTGTGATAGGGTATGGTGTGTGTGTGTGTGTGTGTGTGTGTGTGTGTTTATATGTGTATATGAGAGTGTGTGTTGTGGGGGGGAGAGGGTGTTGCATGAGAGTATGTGTATTGAGGATGTTTGAGAGAGTATGTGTAAGAAAGAGTTGTGTGTGAGATAGTGAGTGTATGAGAAAGAGAGAGATGTACATGTGAGAGAGCTAGAGAGAAAGGGTTTTTGTGTGGCTGTGTGAGAGAGAAAGATGTGTATGAAAGAGTGTGTTGTGTGTGTGTGTGTGTNAATTCCTTAATTAGAATCATGACTTGGGTGTGAATGCCCTTGCCCTGGGACTGTTAAGACCTCACACCTGGCTCCTAAAACCATAACTGACCTTAGATAGAGCTGATTTTGTCTCAGTTGTTTTATTACCCAGTTCCTGTCGGTCCTTTCTGTGACTGCATTCCTCTGCCTTGTGTAAGAGTCATTAAGCATCCGGTGAAGATGTGTTACCTAACTCACTATTTTCTTCTATATAAAAGTCTGATGCTCAATTTGACACAAGACACTTAGATATTACATACTCCCTTGTGTGTCGTGTCTGTTTGTCACTGGCCAAATCTTTGCCCACTTCCTCAAGAGAACTCGACCCACGCAGGCAGGGGACCCAGAGGGCCTGTGGCATGTATGTGTGTTGTGTGAGAGTATGTGTGTGTATGTATGTGAGTATGTGTGTGTGTGTGTGTGTGTGTGTGTGTGTGTGTGTGTGTGTGGTGTGTGTGTATAATATATTATTTAGTAATGTGATGGCTATTCTTTGTTGGCCTCTTGACTCCATCTGGAATTACCTAAAATGCAAGTGGCTGGGTATATGTGTGGGGAATTGTACTTAGTTAAATCAAGTGTGAAGACCCAGCATTAATCTGGATCATCTTAGATGGGAAAATACACCTTTTATCTGGACCTCACGCTTCCATGGCAGCAGCTTATATAAAGACCATAAAAGAAGGGTATGCTTATTCTTTGCCTGCTGGCCCTCACTCACAAGTTTATTCCTGCACTGCCATTAGAACCTGCTTCTCTAAGCTTCCGGCTTATAGTAATTATACTGAAGTATATTCTATCATTTCTATTTTTCTAAAGAACCCTGACTAATACAGGTAAATTGATCTTTATAGCTTTTAAGATAAAATATACCTATTAATAAATTCTTTTTATTCTTGTAAATATGACCCAATATTTAAAGCAAAAGACTTGAGGTGTACTCTGCACAGCAGCATGTACATGGGCTTTGGAAACCAAGTCTTATTTTACATACACAGGAAAAACTTCATTGAATGAATGTAGGCATAGAAAATTTAGCCCAATTACCACCATTCAGTATTGTTAAGCCATCTAAGCAAGTCATGTAATTTTCATCAGGATCCTTTCATGCATATTCAAGACTATATAATGACAGTAGGAAATACCCATTTCTACAGTGAATTAATTAGAGAAAAAATTCAGTTCAAACCCATCAACTGGGAATCTTTTTATAGATTAATTATTGATGAATTGTTCATCAGGTGTGCATAATTCTACAGTGACAAAATTAGTCTTGAAAAAATTCAAAAGCATTTTACTCACAGGAGCTCTTAATGGCAGATTATATTAGGTAAGTGTTAAGGCTAGTGTGATTTCTTTGAAGGCTAATTTTTGCAAAGTATAGTTGGAAATATGGATTGGTAGTATGTTTATTGGCATTATTAGCCCTTTGTAAATTACTTCAGAACATCACGTAGCACTCATTAAGTATCTAAGCAACAGAAGCAGGAGAACAAAGACAAATCTCTTAGGAAATTGCTGGAAGAGGGGGAAGGGGGAGAAATAAATTATTCACAGAACATGTTTCCATTCTTAATCTTATTAAATACAAATATACATACAGTGTAATGCTAAATTATATACCATGCCTTGTATGCCACATTCTTATAGACAGATAAGATTTCCTTACTTAATAACAACTATCCATCATTGTTTTAAATATTCTTCAACAATCCAGAAATCCCTCCCTCCTTGCACCTTTCCTTTCTTTCTTTTAATTTTTGTCCACTATGCTTCACCCCTAAGTTTAGAGAACACACAGAGCCTGTGAAGATGTATACATTTATGTATGCCCAGTTCTGCTTCTGACTATAATGTGCTGAAAGAAATGGTTAAACTTCCAAAGCAATGCAATATACACTGG
The DNA here is from genome assembly GCA_902729485.2 of Mus minutoides. Lineage (NCBI taxonomy): Eukaryota > Metazoa > Chordata > Mammalia > Rodentia > Muridae > Mus > Mus minutoides. The sequence goes on from LR750016.1 coordinate 344,973, forward strand.
AAAAGACTCATGTATATTAAAACTCACCGACATTTTTGTAATTGTACTTTTACTTAATTATTTTTAGTATTTGAAGTTTCATATTCTGTTGTACTATTTAAGGCTCATAAGCTTAATCAATGCCAGGTACATTTTTGAAAAAGTCTCACCAATGTACACAACACCTAACCATACAAAGGTCCAGGTTAGTTTCAAGCCACTGTAGCTCCCAAATTTTCCAAACTGGAACCTATGGTTCAGAGATGGAATTCAGACAAATTGTGAGTTTATACCATTCCCAATATTCACTCAGCCCTTTGGGAGTTTAACTATTTCTTTCAGCACATTATAGTCAGAAAATAAAGCAAGGACCATGGAGGAGTGCTGCTTAATGACTTTCTTCCCCTAGCTTCCTCATTGGCCCATGTGTTTAAAGATAACATCACCAAAAGTGATCTGGGCTATCCCATACCAAGTACCAATCAAGAAAATGCTCTATAAACATGTCCTGGCTGATGGTGGAGGCAGTTCTTCAACTGAGTGTACCTCCTAATTATGTCAAGTTGGCAACTGAAGCCAACTATAACAGCCTCCAAATACAGTAAAGATAACACTCATTTAAAAACTATATCATAATTGTGTAATAGCAGATAAAATAAAGATATAGATGTTATATAGAGATAGAGGGAGAAAGAGATTAGATGATATGGATAGAGATAATAGAGAGATTAGAGAGAGAGAGAGAAACAGAGAGAGGCAGAGAGAGAGAGATGCAGGCTGTACTATCAGAGGAGGATCTCTTTTTTTTTTAATTGGATATTTTATTTATTTACATTTCAAATGTTATCCCCTTTCCCTATTCCCCCCCCCTCCAGAAACCCCCTATCCAATTCCCTGTCCTTCTGCTTCCCTGAGGGTGTGGCTCCACCCTTCCACCCACTCCTGCATCCCTGCCCTCATATTTTCCTACACTGGGGCATTGAGCCTTAAAAGGACCAAGGGCCTCTTCTCCCATAGATGCTCTACAAGGCCATCCTCTGCCACATATGCTGCTAGAGCCATGGGTCCCTCCATGTATACTCCTTAGTTGGTGGTTTAGACCCAGGGAGTTATGATTGGATGATATTGTTGTTCTTCCTATGGGGTTGCCAACCCCTTCAGCTCCTTCAATGCTTTCTCTAACTCCTCCATTGGGGACCCTGCACTCAGTCCAATGGTTGGCTGCAAGCATCAGCCTCTGTATTTGTAAGGCTCTTGCAGGGCCTCTCAGGAGACAGCCATATCAGGCTCTTTGCAACTTGCATTTCTTGGCATCAACCATAGTGTTGGAGTTACGTGACTGTATATGGGATAAATCCAAGGTGGAAGAGTCTCTGGGTGGCCTTTACTTCAGTCTCTGCTCTACACTTTGTCTCCATATTTGCTACCATGAGTATTTTGTTCTCCTTTCTGAGAAGGATCAAAATACCCACACTTTGATCTTCCTTCTTCATGAGCTTCACGTGGTCTGTGAATTGTATCTTGGGTATTCCTAGATTTGAGGCTAATATTCACTTATCACTGAGAGCATACCATGTGTGTTCTTTAGTGATTGAGTTCTCTAACTCAGGATGATATTTTCTAGTTCCATCCATTTGCCTAAGAATCTCATGAATTTGTAGTTTTAAATGGCTGAGTAGTATTCCATTGTGTAAATGTACATTTTCTGTATCCATTCCTCTCTTGAAGGACATCTAAGTTCTTTCCAGCTTCTGGCTATTATTAATAAGGCTGCTATTAACATAGTGGAACATGTGTCCTTGTTATATCTTGGCACATCTTTTGGGTATATTCCCAAGAACAGTATAGCTTTGACTTCAGGTAATACTATGTCCAATTTCCTGATGGACAACCAGACTGATTTCCAGAGTGGTTGTACCAGCTTGCAATTCCACCAACAATGGAAGAGTGTTCCTCTTTCTCCACATTCTTGCCAGTATCTGTTATCACCTGAATTTTTTATCTTAGCCATTCTGACTGGTGTGATGTGGAATCTCAGGGTTGTTTTGATTTGCATTTCCCTGATGACTAAAGATGTTGAACATTTCTTTAGGTGCTTCTCAATCATTTGCATTTCCTCAGTTGTGAATTACTTGTTTAGCTCTGTACTCCATTTTAATAGGGTTATTTGATTATCTAGACTACCATCTCTTGAGTTCTTTGTATATATTGAATATTAGCCTTCAGAGGAACTCTCTTAAGAGTGAGCAAGAATTAGTAAGTCTACTAACAGAAGAGTTAATGCAGGCTTTGCTGGTCAAATTGTCTTACAACCAAATAAATGCGTGATGGGTCCTTCCTAAACTTTACTGCAAAGTTAGGGATATACAGGTAATGGCTGATAGAGGATGAAGAATCCTTTATTACTGATACCCAAAAATTTAGTCCTATGAGTAGCACCATGATCTATATGACTCTATGACATAGACTAAAATAAAGAAAGCCACAAGGAGTAAATGGAGCAATAGCAGACAGTGGGAAAACACACCTGAGGATCATAGCTCCACCTGCAGAAGAGTTCACCCCTCTCTGGGCAGAAATGGTGAAATCAATGGAAGAATTACTCTACATTCAATCCATTGCTTAGCTACTCTTTATGTGCATATGTAACAACTTCATGTAATTCTCATTTCAATATCACTTAATCCTTCATGTTTCTATCTATTTGGTATTGCAAAGAATTAATGAAGATGAATGGCAGTCAGAATTCTAGTTCCCAGAGCAAAAAGACCAAATGGTATATAACCTTTACATAAAGGAACTCATCGTTGCCAGTGAAGTCAGGTCACCTACTTCCCATGGCTCTGCCACTGTACCTGGTAGCAGTCAATATAGAAAATGCTAGTGAAAACACACTAAATAGGTTTCTTTTGCGTTAATCTGAGTCCTTTCCTTCTTACAGAAGTTTTAAGATTTTCAAGAGTAGTCTTTGTTCACTGAATCCAAAGATATATTAATTTTCATAGCCATATTGGTCACATGGTCATGATAAAGTATATCAAACCCCAAAACTACATGCCTCTAAGGTAGAAGAGCCAATGGTTTTTCTAAATTATGACCCGACTCAGAATTGTTGTGGTTAAGTGTGGGGATCTGTCTTACAAAAAAATTGAAGCAAGGATATCTTGTGTATTGGATAGATGTAGGGCCTGTCAATTAAAAGCCTATGGCCTATGGCTTAGGCAGGAGATGGAAGGAGGACCATGATGGGAAGAAGAGAAAGTAAAAAGAGGAGACGATGCCAGATGCCATGGGATAAACAATCGTGAGAACTGGCCATGAAAGTTGTCCTATCTGAATAAGAGTAACTCAGGCAGAATATGGCAAGTTTTATTTCAGGGTTTCTGATAGAAAAGTAGACATTAAGGTAGATATCTGCCCAGCTGTCATGCATTAAAAGCTTATCATAAGTATAAGGTTGTGTGACTTTTATCTGGGAACTGAATGATCAAAGTCAGGATGGTAAACCTCGATTGAGATTAAATACTTACTACAACAAAAGTTCTTCAGCACAGAGAAATTTGTCGCTCTTTCTGATGTCTCAGGACAGACAACTTTCTTAGTATGAAGGGTAAAGAGAAGGAAGCAGGAAATCAAGCCTACCACTGCCCAGCATTGTCCTCTGTAACCAGAACTAGGATTTCTGTAACTCTTTACTCTGTGGCAGGAACATCCTACCCTAGTGAGTAAGGCATACTCCAAAATACACTTGAGGTAAAAGAGTTCAGTATAAATTTGCCTCAAGGAGTCCCATGCTTTGAACTTTTAGGTTTGCCTCTTTTTTTACCCAATTAATTCTTGGATGTCTTAAATATCTCATCTTTTACCATATCACTTTCTGGAGCATCACCATTCCTCTAGCCCATAACAAACACGTGTTTACTTTGCTTCAATACAGCAGGTTTCTCAGAGTTGGTGAAAATCAGTGGGAAGTAAAGGGAAATGGGAAAGCTGGACTTGGTGCTGCCTTCTGTCCTTAAGGATCTATTTTTCCAGTTATCCACATAAAGTTAACTTTTTTATTCCCAGTTTTCCCATACACAAAGAAAAAATGGAGTTAGAGTATGTCAAAGCCCAGAAATTTTTTTTTCTGAATTTTGGTTTATAGATTACTTAAACCAAAAACATAAAAGGCATTAAACACATTATTTTATACTGGGCTCTGTAAACATTTTCTTCAGTTTTTCAGGCATGCCAGGTGTCAGGCAGGAGGAAGTGTGCATAGCCAGGGCTGTGTGTGATGTACACAGTTGTTGAGACTCTTAAGGAGGTTTGTGTAGGAGGCTGAAGCACTGTGGGAGGATAGCCATAATCATTCTGGCAGTAATAAATGGCTGGGTCTTCAGCCTGCACATTGCTGATGGTGAGAGTGAAATCTGTCCCAGATCCACTGCCTATGAAGCGATCAGGGACCCCAGATTCCCTAGTGGATGCATCATAAATACGCAGTTTAGGAGGCTGCCCTGGTGTCTGCTGGTACCAGGCCAAGTAGTTCTTTTTGTTTCCACTGTTTAACAGACTCTGACTGGACTTGCAGCTCATAGTGACCGCCCTGAAATTAAACAAGGAAATGCCTTATACACATATGAAAGCTCATCATTGCACTCCTACGTTTTTCTTTTCAGAAAAGATGATTTGCCCACGAGTTCCATAAAATGCTTTCATCTTGTAGCCATTGAATGAGCCAAGAATCCTATTCTCATATGACATTGAACTCAGTGAAATGAGAGTATCAGATGTAAGATAAACAGAATTCATAGAAGGACACAATTATCCTTCTCTATCCTCATAGCTGCCCAGGTGAAACTAGAGATCCTGTGTCTAATGGACCAGACATGATCTGAGAATGTCCTTTTGGCTAAAAGATGTCTAGGTTCTGGGCCTTGGTAGCCACTGACCACAGCAGTGCTCATCTGCCATGCCTCTTTTCCCATTATACTGACAGTGAAGGCATGTGATGGAAACTACTGCCCTGACACTACTCAGACTCTCCCGCTCCCAGAGGAGAGTCATACACAATCTTTGTAGTGATCTTCAAACCACTTAACATCACATAATCATATTGCCATTGCTGTTTTATAACAAGGTCTATGAACCCATTAAACCCACTAGTTTACAATTCTTTACAGGCCTTAAAAGGACAATTCTCAATTTCATGTGGAAAATCAAAAACTGCAAAATAGCTAAAACAATCTTGAACAATAACAGAACTGTTGGAGGTCTCACCATTCCCACTTCCAACTTGTACGATAGAGCTAAAGTAATAAGTCCTCAGAGTGTTTGCACAATGGAATCAAACTGAAGAGACACGAGCCAATACTCATATAGACACCTAGTTCTGTTTTTTTTTTTTTCTTACAAAGAAGCCAGAAATACACACTGGAAAAAGAATGACAGCATCTTCAACAAATGGTGCTGGTCAAACTGGACATCTACCTATAGAAAAATGAAAACAGAGCCATATGTATCACTATATAAATTTACCCAAGGATAATATAAAGCTAGACTTCAACTCTCCTGGTTTTTGGTCCAGCGTTTCTTTAAGTGAGTCACAGCTCTGTGTATCCAAAGGCCCATCAAATAGGGAACCAGGGGACTGATGAATAAAGAAGTGATTTCTCTAGAGTGATGGGACTAATTAGAGGGAAAAGAAAGATGAAAACCCAGCTCTTTTGCTTTCAAGTCTACAAATGTCATCCCTAATGAAGAGAGGGCAGCATTGACTAGAGACAAGCAAATTAATAAATGGAATGGATGTAGGAGCACAACTGCTAGGGGCATGATCAATAGAATAGTTAGGAAAACAAGCACTAATGATTTTGCTCTAATTGGCTGGTAGCTATTCAAGAAGAGAATACAGGAAATAGATTAAATAAAACTGATCTCATTAAATGGTACAGATATGAACAGAGATAACTTTTAACTTCTCCTGATTTCTTGGTCTTTTTACCACTAACCAAATACATACATACATATATATATATATATATATATATATATATATATATATATATATATATATATATATATATATTGCAGACATGCTTAATGGACAGAAATATTAGTGCCAGAGATAGTATAACATCCATATAATTCCTAATATGTTTAAAGTCTGACAGTCTTCAGATACCTGATATAACATTACAGTTTTAATAGAAATGGTTTTCAAAAACTCCTCCACAACTCTTTTTATTATTTTAAGATATTCAAATATTGACATTTAACTTTCACCCTAGTGTTTCTTTTCAATTCTTTTTTTTCTTTGCCCAAATAAACTATTATGAAAAAATAATAATGAGTTATCATACTCTAGGGCATGACTTAGGATCTCCCCAGATTTACTTTTGCTGCCTCAAAATTCCTTTCATAACCATTTCCAATCATTTCACAGGGAAGGGGACTGAAGTAGAGACAATTAGACTTCCAAAAGGATCAGAGAAAAATGTGGAGAAAGAGGCTTGATAATTGTTGTGTTCTTAAGAGTGGGCAGCAGTTATGGTGCCTGTGTACAGTTCTCATTAATCTGCAGAGCAGTTTCATGAGAGGAGTGCTGACACTTTACAGATGAAGGCGGAAGAACTAAGGTTAAGAAACAAGCACAGGCTTATTATATAGCCGGTGTTTGGCTGGGGAGTATAGAATTAAACTCTATCTCTCCTCACTCCTGATTCCCTTAGATATTTAAATTTGGAAAACTAAAAAATGTTTTTTGCAGCAAACAGTACATCTAAGATTAATCACTAATAAATGAAGCTCCCCAATTAAAGTTGAGATTAAGAGGCATGCAAGTGATTGAAATTTATTTCAAGCTATGGGTCTGATCCAAACAGTACGTGGTCTTCCATTCAAAGCGAACTGACTTTGCAGGTGTCTGATGTTCAGACAGAAGTGCAGATGATGCCTTTAAAATGATTATTTACTTGCTTATAAATAACACTGTGATTTGCATAAATACGGACAGAATAGGCAACTAAAAATTACACTCACAGAAAAAGTTCAGTACAGAAGCTGAGGAAGTTCCAGCTGTGCCTTCCCCAAACTGGCAGATGTGGCTCACTTTGTAGATTTGTTGAGTAATTGTGACAGTGTCTAGTATATGCTAGAATGTGACAAAAGAGCAAAGTAAAAAAAAAAAGTCATTCTTGTTCTTTTGTTGAGGTTGAACAGCACAAATGATGGGGACAAATGTTCCTAAAACAATTCTCTGATGCTGAAGTAAAGGGAAGGTGTGAAGTTTGGTTTTGTCAACTTGGCACAACCAACCTGTGAAAATAATATTAATGAGGAGGTGTTGGCCTGTGAGCATGGATGTCTTGATTGTCTTAAACTAATATGGAGGCACAGCCTAAATGTGGATGGCACCGTTCTCGGGGTTTGCATCCCTGACTCTACAACAAAGGGAAAATGTGAGCTGAGCACCAGCATGTGTATCACCTTCCTGATCCTGGATGTGGATGGCATGTGACCAGTTGCTAAGTTCCATCACCTTGGCCTTCTGCTATGATAAAGTGTAACATGGAATTCTGCGCTAAAATAAGCCTTTTCTTCTCTAAGTTGCTTTTAGCAGGGTATTTTATTATATCAACAGGATACTAAACTAACACAGAGGCATAATAGATTTGAGAGAAACTACATTCAGATTACATGAACAGACTGCTTCAGGAGAGTATATGAATGAATTGTAGTATTTTTTTCTTCTCTAATATGTGTGAGTATATGGTTACATACTTGTATGGATGCATGTGCTCATGTATATGTGTGGCTACATGTACATGTGTGTATATATGCATGCATCTGCACATGGAGACCTGAAATTGATATATTTGGATTTTGAATAGATTGTTCTTCTACATTATCCTCTCTCTCTCTTTCTCTTTTTCTTTCTCTCTCTTTCTCTCTCTGTCTCTCTCTGTGTGTATGTGTGTCTGTGTGTTTCTGTCTCTCTCTCTCTCCCTCTTGCTCTTGCTATCACTCTCTCAATTTATGTTTTATATATATGGGTGTTTTCCCTGCATGTACATGTGTGCAACACATGTGTATCTAGAGCATGAAAATGCCATAAAAGGGATTCAGAGCTTCAGAGATTGGAGTTATAGATGATTATAAACCACTATGTGGGTGCTGTGAATTGAACCCATGTCCTCTGCAAGAGCAAAAGTGTGCCTGACCCCTGATACATCTCACCAACCTCTGCCTTGTTTTTTTGAGGCAGGGTCTTCAATTAATGCAGTGTTCAGTGATATGGTTAGTCTTTTCAATAGCCACCTTGTTCCAGCTATGCCTGTCTCTACTTTCACAAGCTGGAATTACATGCCTCCACATCCACGTAGCATTTATTTGGGGTCCTAGGATCTTAACGCTGACACTTCTGCTCATGGGGCCAGCACTTTAATTGCTGATGCATCTTCCCAGTACATGGAACACTTTTTTTTTCAATTTTTTTATTAGATATTTTCTTAATTTACATTTCAAATGCTATCCCAAAAGTTCCCTCTCCCCTCCTCCCGCCCTGCTCCCCTGCCCACCCACTCCCACTTCTTGGCCCTGGCGTTCCCCTGTATTGGGGCATATAAAGATTGCAATACCAAGGGGCCTCTCTTCCCAATGATGGCTGACTAGGACATCTTCTGCTACATATGGAGCTAGAGACATGAGTTCTGGGGGTTCTGGTTAGTTCATATTATTGTTCCTCTTTAGGATTGCAGACCCCTTCAGCTCCTGGGGTTCTATCTCTAGCTTCTCCATTGTGGGCCCTGTGTTCTGTCATATAGATGACTGTGAGCAACCACTTCTGTATGAGACAGCTATATCAGGGTCCCTTCAGTAAATGCTTGCTGTCCTATGCAATAGTGTCTGAGTTTAGTGACTGATTATGGGATGGATCTCCCAATGGGGTAGTCTCTGAAAAAAAAAAAAAAAAGGAACTCAAATTTCTTCCTAACTATCCACACTTACATTCCACTTTTTTTTCTTTCCTCTCTTTATTAGATATTTTCTTCATTTACATTTCACATGTTATCCAGAAATTTTCCCTTACCCTCCCGCGTCCCCGCCCTGCTCCCCTACCCACCCCCTCCCACGTAATGGCCCTGGCATTCCCCTGTTCTGGGGCATATAGAGTCTGTATGACTAAGGGGCCTCTCCTCCCAATGATGGCCAACTAGGCCATCTTCTTCTATATATGCAGCTAGAGACATGAGCGCAGGGGGAACTAGTTAGTTCATGTTATTCTTCCATCTAGAGGGTTGAAGACCCCTTCCGCTCCTTGGGTACTTTCTCTAGCTCCTACCTTGGGAGTCCTGTGTTCCAGCATATGCTATAGTGTTTATTTTGGTGGCTGATTATGGGAGGGATCCCTGGAAGCCGCCGTCCACTTTTAAAATCGTATCTGAAGGCTAGCATGATGCCTCCAAGTGTTTGCTACCAAACTTATCATCCTGAGTTCAAGCCCCAGGACACACCAATGGTAGAAGAGGAAAACCAACCCCCAAAAGTTGCTTTTTACACACACACACACACACACACACACACACACACACACACACACACACTTTTTTTAATTTAAAGGATACCTGAAAAATATTTAATGGTATGGTGAGACACTCAGTAAATGAGGGGATTTCTGCGTTCATTAGCTACACTCACATTTCCCCTTTTATGCTTGAACATGCATTTCCACCAAATTATTGTCCAAGTGTAACCAAAGCCCTTCATTTTTCCAACTTGATGAAGGATTGAATAAGCTCCTTGTCTAATGTCTTTAACTCCATTCACAAAGAAGGTGTCTTAAATACAACATTTTTTTTTTTATTTCAAACTGTTACCAATTGTTGAGCCTTGAATTCCAAACGTCCTCTAAATGTACATATGTTAAAGGCTTGGTCAGCAAGTGATGGGATTCCTGAAAGCAACTGACTCATGGGAGATATGAATTCATCAGTGTATTAATTCATCAACGGAATCATAATTTGATGCCATTATTAGGCGGTGGTGGAAATTGGGAGATGAGGAGCTCTAGCCTCAGGATGTGAGCCTTGGAAGGTTCCCGGCTCCTTCCTGCTGTTTTAAAGTCTTCTGAAAAGCTTCTTTTTCACATTCCTGCCAGCAAGAGGCCAATTACAATGAAGTGGCTCCCCAGAAACTAAAACCACCCAAACTTGGAGCTGAAATAACTCTCTCTCTCTCTCTCTCTCCTCTCCCCCCCCCACACACTTTAAGTTGCTTTTCACAGATATTTTGTGTCAGCAACAAAAAGTGACAAACATACCATTTAGATCTGATACAGAAATTAAGATGATACCTGGTCAAAACAATGTGGAACAATATTGCAGAAAAGTCACAGGCTGGGGTAAACAACATCTACTAATAGACTGTAATGCCCAGTTAATGAGACCCCCAAGAGACCAAGTATGTGAGAGTCTTTATTCAAGCTCAAGCTTCTGCTAAAAACCTTTCTGATGGAACAGGAAAGAGAGTGACCCCTAGCTCTAGGTGAAGTGGGTTTTTAAGCCTTGGCATTACATGGGAGGGTAAGGGAATTTTGGTCTTTTTCCTAGATGTGGGGTCCATATCATTTCAAGGGCAGCAGACAGTAGCTTTTTTCCAAGAATAGCAGCTTAAAATAATGTTTATTCTGCTACCTCAGTCCCTTCAAGACCAGGAATCTTTAACTTATTCTGTAAATGAGATCATCTAGAAATATTGTTAGGCATTTCAAACTATTCAGTCTGTGCTGTAAGCAATACCCACACTAAAGAGTATGGTCACATTCCGATCAACCCTATTTACCCAACACAGAGTGGCTACATTTGGCCAGCTGGCCATAGTTTGCTGATCTCTTGAATACAGTGGTTTTTAGTAGGATCATTTCCTCTGAGAATTGGCAGGGTCTCAGGCATGTTTCAGTTCAACTTTAAAGCCTTTCTAACAGCATAAAATGTAAGGTTTGGTTATGGTTAATTAGCCTTAGAAAGGATTATTTTCATAATTAAGCCAATTGTAAGACCTAAAGCTAGCATAATGCTGCGTTCTTCATTTAGAGAACAAGGTCCCACAGGCATCTCTTCCCAATTCTAATTTCTGGGTAAAATGTGCTCAATATCTCAAAATTATATAAAACCTTTTCATATAGCTTCTTCAAGCAGATGTTTAGATTACTGGTGTCATTGCTAGAAGATGAAATGGGAAATAGATGGTCAAGGAAATTATCTTTATAATTAGCTTAGAAAGAATCAGGCTGTGTGTTGAAAATTCTTCTTTTGCACTGATGAGCATAATTGCTATGCTATTGATTCCCTTCTTATTGCAGGAAAACAAAACAAACAGCTTTGCTCGCAGTGATACGTAATGAGATGTTACTTATCATTCTTGCTGTTCATATGCACACATTTTCTAACATTTTTTATTAATTTTTTAATCCATTCTTCTCTCATATATTATATTCTAACCATAGTTTTCTGCCCTCCTCTTCCACTCCCAGTCCTTCCCCACCCGCCTCCCCATCTAGTCCTCCTATAATATGTTCCTTCAGAAAGAAGCAGGCCTTCCAGGACATCAACTAAACATGGCATAGCAAGTTGCAATACGACTATAGGAGTGCCACAGGACCAAGGCACACAACCATAACATACACACAGAGGACCTAGGTCAGACCCATGTAGGTTCTCTGATGGTCTGTTTGGTCTCTGTGATTGCACATGAACCTGGTCATGTTTGGTTCTCTCCTGGTCTCTGGTCTATCCAGTTCCTGGCCCTCCAAGCAATGTCAGAGGTGGGCTCCCTCTTGTGGTGTGGGTCTCAGGATGGACCAATCATTGGTTGGCCACTCCCACAATCTCTGCACCATCTTTTTACCCTAGCAGATCTTGGAGGCAGGACAAATTGTAGGTTTAAGGTTTTGTGGCTGGGTTAGTGTCTCAATCCCTACACTTGAAGCCTGGCCTGGTTACAGGAGATGGCCCATTCAGGATCCTTATCCCCTACTGCTAGAAGTCTTAGCTAGGGTCACCGTCATAGATTCCTGGGAGTTTCCACTCTACTGGGTTTCTAGCTTGTCCCAAGCACATGTACATTTTCATTAAACTAGATCGTGATGGTGACAACTTTCAGGGGTGGAACATAGATACACAGGCCACAGTGATGATACATGCATATTTGGTTTATGGATACATACAAGCTAAATGAGGATTTTCACAAGGTGACCAGGAAGGAGCTACTGAATCATGTGGCTGCTATCTTGAAACCCTGGCCCTGAATATTCTTCTTCAGTCTCTGGTAGTTAACCCCAGAGAAAATGGCATCAGGATATTGCAGTTACATTTAATCATTCTCTATTAAATCACTTGCCATAAGTAACTCAAAGTACAGATGCCATGAAGGCAAGGGAAGATTAATATTCTGACTCCTCCCACAACGCATAGCCTACACTAAGGCATGAGTGCCCAAATTAAATCACAAACCTACTGATCCTTAGAAAAGCAACTAAAGAGATAATATTTTTAACTGTGATTCTCTGGTGAAAATTATTTAGCCTCATTTAAAATATTAGAATGTATAAGTGGACATAATAACTCAGATTTCAAAGTGGAAGAAAACAAAATGAAAATTTTCCAAAGTGCTCCACATGTGCTCATAAATGCTGCTTTCTAGGACCATCTCTTGGATTCTCTCATTCCCAGGGAGTATAGAAAATGAATAAATAATTATCAAATATTAAACCAGCTCTTTGGAACTGACTTCCAAACTACCTGCTTCCAGTTATTATTCACAGTGCTAGAAGATACCACATGCACACGCACCTTTCCCACCTGAGCCATCTCGCTAGTCCAAGATACTCCTTTTTGCTGAGGACAATTGTTAATAGAGAGACTTGTGGCTGGCAAAAGTGGTGAGAATAAGCAAACATTTAATGTTCAGTCATCACCCTCTTGCCAGGGCTCAGGATAGTACAAAAGGAAGAGGAGGAGCCAGCAGAGAAGGAGGAATATCATGAAATGTTGAAAGTCACTGTGGTGATTTGAATGATAATGCCCCCCTAGCCTCATAAATTTTAATACTTGGCCCCAGCTAGTGAAACAGCTTGGTAAGTATTAGGAGCTATGCCCTTGTTGGAGGAAGTGTGCAACTGAGAGGCACACTTTGAAGTTTCAAAAGTTTAGTTCCATTCCTCTGTTGAGGGACATCTGGGTTCATTCCAGCTTCTGGCTATTATGAATAAGGCTGCTATGAACATAGTGGAACATGTGTCCTTATAACCAGATGGAAACTCTTCTGGATATATGCCAAGTAGAGGTATTGCTGGATCTTCCGGTAGTACTATGTCCAATTTTCTGAGGTACCGCCAGACTGATTTCCAGAGNCTAGAGAAAGTACCCAAGGAGCGGAAGGGGTCTTCAACCCTCTAGGTGGAAGAATAACATGAACTAACTAGTTCCCCCTGCGCTCATGTCTCTAGCTGCATATATAGAAGAAGATGGCCTAGTTGGCCATCATTGGGAGGAGAGGCCCCTTGGTCATACAGACTCTATATGCCCCAGTACAGGGGAATGCCAGGGCCATCACGTGGGAGGGGGTGGGTAGGGGAGCAGGGCGGGGACGCGGGAGGGTAAGGGAAAATTTCTGGATAACATGTGAAATGTAAATGAAGAAATTATCTAATAAAGAGAGGAAAAAAAAAAAAAAAAGTTTAGTTCCTTTCCCATTGTGATTCTCCCACTTGGCCCCACGGTTTTATATCAAGATGAGAGCAACTGTCTGGCCTTCCTGCCTCTTGCCGTGCACCCTGCTGTGATGGCCATGTACTCTAATCTTCTAAGGCCATGAGCCCCAAATCAAATGCCTTCTCTTTAAAGTTGCCCTGGTCATGGTGTTATATCATAGCAATAGAAAAGTAACTAAGACAGTTGTGTTTAGTTGTTACCATTCTGGTACCCATGTCGAAATTCAACCATCCCTGAAGAATATTTTTCTGAGGTTCCACGCAGAGGCAGGACTAAAGGAGGCCTTGTAAGCCAAGCTATGGAAGCTGTGGCTCTTATGTGTGAGCAAGAGGTAACTGCATTCGTTCTCTTCCCAACACAAGTCATCAAGTACATAAATAGAACAAGATTGTTTGCTCTTTCTACTCTGGAAAAGGAAGCAGAATGGTGACTATGTTCTAAGTAGCCACTTCAAAGTTAAAAGTGAGACAAAGAATATTAACATTGTTTCATTTTGTTCCAAAAAAAATGTTTTAGAGCATATGAGATAATATATATAACTGTGTATGTGCCTTTAATTATATAATAAGTAATTATATAACAAAGACAAGGGTTCTAGGAAGAGAAGGGAAGGATTAGACAGTCCAGCCTGTCCCAGCAGGGGCAGGTGAAATCTCTGCAGAGTATTGTAGCCCGAGCTTATCCTATGAAGCAGCCAGGGCATTTTAAAGATTTTCCTGCTTCAATGGTCAATATTGAGGATAAGCATTTCTTGGAATTCTAGCTTTTATGTTTCTTTTTAAGAAAAACTCTATAAATACTGGATATAAATGGAATGCTATGCCCACTAACTGCTAGTATGGAAAGAAGAAAATCAAAAAAAATGTTGCCATAGTAAGAAAGTGTCAATTAAAAATATTTTTGCAAGAATAGAAACTATATACTTATCATGTAAAACATGGTGATTTTCTATATGCAGAGATGGTACAGTTATTGAACTATTATTTTAGTGGAAAGTATACTTAAAACCAATGATGTGATTCTCAAATTATAATACATTATTGTTATATGTATGCTATGCTATGGCTGTATATTACCACATTTTTTAAGTAGATTGAGAGAACAATAACCAAAATTTAAATGAGTATAAAAGCATTATTTCACAGAAATCTCATAGCTGCCAGATAAAGGAATATGACTCTCTAAGATGAATTTCAGAATATCCATTGACTTCCGAGTAGGAGCTCTGAACATTGAAAGAAACTAAATTACAATTGCAGAACTACTAGTCAAAGGGAAGAACAGAGTTTGGGGAAATTATCCTGTAAATCCTCACTAACAGAATAATATTGCAGAAGCAGAAAGCATCCCAGAGCTAAGCCGTGAGAATTACCTGCACATCTCCTTCTTGGATTAAGAATTCTTATTTGCTAGCTTAGCCCAGCAATCATCTACTGTGCACTGCTCACTGATTCAGTAGAAGCTTCTGCAGTCTCGCTGGGTACAGCACTTTTCTCGGAAGTGTGAAGCAGTGAAGCACACAGATGGAAAAAGCAAGCCTCCCTCACCAGAGTGTGCACCCTGGTCAATCGGGAAAAGTGTGACGGAATGCACCCTTAGCTCTATCCCCGGGGAATAAGACTAACACAACGAAGTAAATTTTGTTTGGGAGATAAATAAAATGGAAGTACAAAATTGTAAAAGGAAGAGAAAGCAGCCATCAAAGGCTGCAATAGAAATCAAGATACACTATAAGTCAAAGGCTTGTACATATAGGAAAACCCAGGATAACCGTCGTGATGGGTATGACCCTAAGACGCAACCTGAAAACTACTTCCTAGCATTTGTCCCTTGCATGTAAGCAAAAAGTGTGAGAAGCGATTGGGAAGCTTCTTATTTGCTACAGAAGTCTCAGATTCACAGGTGCTCCTGACTGACAGAGTGCAAGTCAGGGAGAGTTTCCAGGAAGACTACATTTTCGATCTGAGGGAGCAGAAGCCATGGGAACATAGTAACGGCACTTTCTGGGGCTCGTTATTGAAAGCCTCTCAACCAGAGAGCTCAAGGCAACTTGTGCTTATGTGGTAGGTGTGACACACATAAACATGGAGAGGTGGGCAGGAAAGGATTGCCTAACAAATGAAACTATATAGGAATGTGAGAACTAGTGGGAATTAACCTTGAGTCCTAAGGCAAAGATTTAACTCTGTTGCGGGAAATATTTAAAAAAAAAAAAAAAAAAAAAGATGGCAAGTTCCCGAGCTACACCCTAGCTACTCTCAGCCCCAGCAGCCAGTTCTTATCTCGTGGAGACTCTCTGAATCAGTGTTCCAAAATCTCTCCACCCAGCTCATTAAGTCCCTGCTGGTGAGTCTCAAGCACGCCAGCCCCATGCTTCACATCCCCATGGCCTTTGTGGTGAACGTCAGACAAACCCACACTTTGCCACAGTACCTTTCTCTCTTGAACCCAGATGAGCCGCTTAGTGAAGGAAAACACCACACAAACTTAGTTCAGAAACAACTAACTCAATTACTGGGTACAACAACTAAAATCCTAATCTCTTAAGTCTTATTAAATCTAAATTCTCAGGTAGATCCACCAGTGAAACCGGGAGACACTAGTAGCTCCATCTTGTCCTCAAGTTATCTGTCCAAAAGGCCCTATCTCCTTCCTGCTTCCTCTCTTCCCCCATCCAACCGGAAAGTCCTGCCTACTTGCCCAGTGATTGGCTCCTTTATTCATTAGGGGATGGTTCACAGAAAATCACCTGAGTATGTGGCTCATTCCTCATTTGCAGCCCCACCCAGGAAAGCAGAATTAGCATCAGAATACAAGGGTTAGCCACAACATAATTCTAGCATCATAATATCTGTGAAGTACATGATTAGAGATACGTTGCATAGTACCATAGCATGATTTACATAGCACAATCACAATACTTAATTAGAACTTTGCTTGACTTGAGACCCGGAAGCAATGACCAAGTGACAAGCACCTACTCCTGTACTAAAAACAAAAATCAATACATAAAAAGCAAGGTATACCCACTTTCGCTAGATTTGGGGTTCAGAGTGATACTAATCACACAAATGATAGATAGGGGTTTTAGATACAGAGAAATTTGTTGATTAAAAAGTAATGAAATGGTTACTAAGCTATTAGATTTGATGTTCAGGAAGCTAATCTGAGAAAAGGCTCTCTAAGCTGAGAACCGGGTAAAGCACGGAGGCTGAAGAGAAGTCTTCTGAAGAAAGTGATTCAGCCAGTGAGTCTATTTCAAGGTAGACATCTACAGTGGTTTTTCAACACCAGCCAGAGACATAGCATATCACAATGGAAGTCTATCTAAAGGTGATGGGAATCCATTGAAACATTGCACAGAGCTGAGCCATATGATCTCATATATGTTTTTAAATTGTCTGTTCTTCCCAGAGAAGGGTTTACAGTTATGTGAATGTAGGGACAGAGAGAGCAGAAAGGGGGTATTGCACTGGAACAGGAGTGGAGTGAGAGTGGCCTGGCTTCTGGATAGGTATGGAAGGGACAAGAAGTGATTTGAATCCACTTTCTTTAGAGAATTACTCATAAATTCTAGGAAGGATGAGAGAAGGAAAATTCACAGCTATTGACTGAGTGGTGGTTCAGTTAACGTTCTAAGAAGTCTTAGCTTGTCAAAATTTCAAGTTATCATTATTTTAAAAAGTCATGTAAAGCACAAACCCAGACTACTGAAAGTCCTCAATATTCACATTAATATCACCATAATTACAATACCATGATGTAAGACTTAAATTTAAAATAATGTTAAATAATATTAAAAATAACTGGGCTGGTGAGATGGCTCAGCGGGTAAGAGCACCCGACTGCTCTTCCGAAGGTGATGAGTTCAAATCCCAGCAAACCACATGGTAGCCTACAACCACCCGTGATGAGATCTGACGCCCTCCTCTGGTGCGTCTGAAGTTAGCTACAGAGTACTTATGAAGAATAATAATAATTAAAAAAAAAAAATCCTTGGACCGGAGAGACCAACAGGAGTGAGCAGAGCCGACCAGAGCGAGCGGGGCTGGCCAGAGCGAGCGGGGCCGACCGGAGTAAGCGGAGCTGATCAGAGCGAGCAGGGGGGTGGCCGGAGCAAGCGGAGCCGGCCTGAGCGAGGGTGGGGAGCAGAGCGGGGTTGAACAGAACAAGGGAAAAAATAATAACTATTGGCTAGATCCCACCTATTTTACAAGTTTAACCATGATTCTTCAGGCACCATTTCTTGTTCTTTCTGTCATATTACTGTAATTTTCTTATAAACTTTCTCCATTTTCCCAGGCCATTATTTCTCTTTGTGTGTGTGTGTGTGTGTGTGTGTGTGTGTGTGTGTGTGTGTGCGTGTGTGTTGGGGGTGTGCACAGGCTCCTGAGTGCCACTCCAAAGGCCAGAGACTATGTGTCCTTTCTTGATCACACACCACTTCATTTCTTGGCCTGATCTCACTGAGTGACTAGGCATCCTCCTGTGTCTGCCTCCCAGTGCTGTAATTAGAGCTTTTAGCCATCATGCTTGGATTTTTACAAGGGTATTGGAAGTCCAAATGCAGGTTCTCCTGCTTGGACAGCATTCACTTTACACGCTAAGCCACCTTTGCCACCCCAAGCCCATACTTCTCACCTTCTACTCTCCTATTTGGTCTTGACCTTTCTTGGCTTTTTCTTTTGAGATGTTCTGACCTGTTCTCATCTCCATTGACTCATTCACCCAAGACTCTTATTTTTCTCCTTTCTTTACTGATGAGCATCCCAGCTAAGGCATCCATGACAAAATACCATATAGACTGGAAAGCCAAAAAAATATAAATCTGTGTGTCATGCCCTTTGTGGCTGATCCTGATGAGGATACATATGGTAGAATGAACATTTACCTCATCTGCCTCCTCCTCCTCTTCTTCTCCTGTTCCATTTTCTGTTTTGTGGTTTTCTTTTCTTTGCCTGCTTTGTTTTGAATTTTATTTTTATTGAAAATAGATTCTTATCTCTTTCAATACATCCTGACTACAGTTTGCTTTCCCCGTACTTCCTCCCAGCTTCCCCCCACCTCCTCTCACCCCAGATACACTCCCCCCTGCATTTCCTCTTCAGAAAATAGCAGGCCTCCAAGAGATGACAGGATAACAGAACAAAGAAAGATACAATAAGACAAATCACAAGCCCTCTTATCAAAGCTGGACAAGGCAACCCAAATAGAACTGATTTTTAAGAGAGGGTCTCACCCCATAGCCAAACACTAGGCAGAGGCTGGGGAATCCTTCACAGGACAGGAAGAAAATACTATAAGAGCGAGTGAGGTCGGGTTGGAGATATGGTTCAATTGTTAAAGGCTAGGATCACAACCAAAAATAAAAGAGCAAAAATATAAGAGAGGTAAAGGACACCACAAGAAAACCCACAGAATCAACTAACCTGGGCCTATAGGGGCTCACTGACACTGATCCACACACCTGGAAATACGCATGAGACTGACCTAGGCCTTCTGCACATATTTAACAGCTGGTCTTCATGTGGGACCCTTAGAGTGAGAGCAAGGGCCTTCTCTGACTCCATTACCTGCTTTGGGGACCCTTTCCATCTATTGGGTTGTCTTGTCTGGCCTCAGTACAAGAAAATGCACCTAGTCTTGTTCAACTTGATATGTCAAGGCTGGTTGATACCCATGGGGTGTCTCCTCTTTTCTTAAGAGAAAGGTAGGAGTAGATGGGAGAGAAGAGGCAGATAGGAAGGACTGGGAGGAGAGGAGGTAGGGAAAACTGCAATAGGGCTGTAAAGTTAATTAATTAATTAATTAAAAACAAAAATGTAAATGTGAACAACAAAACAAAAATGTAAAAGTAATTATGGCTTTATATAGCTTTTCTAATCTTTCTTTTTGTTGGATTGATTAATTTTTGTAGATAGATAAATAGATAGATGATAGATAGATAGATAGATAGATAGATAGATAGATAGATAGATAGATAGATATTATTTGATTCAAAGTCTCACAATGTAGTCCTGGATGTCTTGAAACTCAGTGTGGCTGGGCAGTGATGGTGCATGCCTATAATCCCAGCACTTGGGAGGCAGAGGCAGGTGGATTTCTGAGTTTGAGGCCAGCCTGGTCTACAGAGTGAGTTCCAGGACAGCCAGGGCTATACAGAGAAACCCTGTCCCCCAAAAAAAAAAAAAAGAAAAAGAAAGAAAGAAAGAAAGAAAGAAAGAAAGAAAGAAAGAAAGAAAGGAAGGAAGGAAGGAAGGAAGGAAGGAAGAAAGAAAGAAAGAAAGAAAGAAAGAAAGAAAGAAAGAAAGAAAGAAAGAAAGAAAGAGAAACTCAGTGTCTAGAACAGGCTGTCCTTGAACTCTTAGATCCACGTGACTCTGCCTCCTCAGTGCTGGGGTTAAAGGTATGTACCATCATGTACCACCACATTGGCTACTGGATTATTTAAAGACTTCTAACATCTTTTAGCATTAATTTGGTACTTTTGAAATGAAGGAAAAAAGAATGAGTTTCTGACTGTTGATCTCTCTGTATTGCTTATTTATTTTGCTTCCTTCTTAATTTTACAATGTACATAATACACTCTTAGTCTCCCACCTACACATCTTCTCTTATCTCCTCATCCCCATTAACACCCCCTCCTCATTATTCCCTTTTCCAAGTTAAAGATTTTTGGTTTGGCCATTAGTGTAACCACCACCTTAGGGGTGTTGACTGGAGCCTCGTGTCGTAAAGGCAGTGATTATGTTTGCTCTCTGAATCTGTCAGTATCAAGTAGTTTATTAGTGAGGTGTAAGATGTCCCGAGTCTCTCTATCATGCCTCACTATTGACAGGCAGGCTCACTCTTTTGCAGACTGTGTACTGCCTAGTTCTGAAGTGTGTTTATTAATGTCGATGTGTCCCTTATCTGTGTTCTTCTTGCCTTGGAATGTTTTCAAAGAAAATAAAAGTTCTCCAGAAGCTAAAAGTTATAAGGAGAAGCATACTTGAGACCACTATAATAGAAGTCAAAAAAACTTAACAAGAGAAGAGAGGTACTGGGCTCTGTCTGTTGAATAACAAGGGTGCTGGAGAACAACAACGTTAGAGGGGAAATGATGGGAACCCATTTCTCTTAATTTCATGACAGTTGGCTCTTGTGTCCTTCAGAATGACATTCAAGGCCAGGCAGTGGTGGTACATGCCTTTAATCCCAGCACTTGGGAGGCAGAGACAGGAAAATTTCTGAGTTCAAGGCCAGCCTGGTCTACAGAGTGAGTCCCAGAACAGCCAGGGTTATACAGAAAAACACTGCCTTGAAAAACACACACACAGAGAGAGAGAGAGAGAGAGAGAGAGAGAGAGAGAGAGAGAGAGAGAGAATGACATTCAGAGAGTAGAAAGCAAAGTTGTGAGGGAATGTGGGAGGTGGATTTATGGGAAGGAGCAGGATTGTGTGCAATCAAAATACATAGTATGCATGCATAAAATTCTCATAGAAAAAAATATTATGTTAAAAATCCATTTAACCCATGGTAAACTCAGAGTTCCCCAATAACCATTGTCCTCCTACCTAGTCAGCTGATCTTTATACTGGCCACAGTGCCACTGACATAGTTCCTAGTCTCTTTCTGTACCTGTGCCTCCTAACTCACTCTTTGTATACATAGTTCTCTCTCTCTCTCTCTCTCTCTCTCTCTCTCTCTCTCTCTCTCTCTCTCTTCCCATTTATCCTTATCTCCTCTCTAGGATCTTCTCTCTTATAGGCCTTCAAAGTCACCTCCTCCCAGAAATTCTCTAAGTTCATATTTCACCTTAGCACTTAATTCAGAGATGTAGACTCTCTCTTTCCTCTCTTTCATGTCTTTCATTTTTAACCTAACCATACTAGCCAATTCTTCTCTAACAGGGGAAAAAAAAAAAACTCTAGTCGTCTTAGATCAAATCTTAGATCAAAATCAAGCAAAATGGTCTCTATCGGTCCTATGTGCTTTGAGCTTATTGAAAGGTACCTGATGTGGTCTGTTGACCCTGTCTTGCTTCCTATTTCTCCCCACTTTGGTCTATTGTTACCCACATTCTGGCACATATTCTGTTGAAATTTCTCTCACCAAAGGCATCAACCAACTGTATTTTTCTTGCTAAGTGCAGTACCAAGCAACCAAGTTCCCCAAAGACCTGTATAGACCCCTAAAGCCATCTCTTCACTAACACTGGCACTTTGTAGTGATGCTTTTGGGCCTCGAAATTGTGTTGTATTCTCCTAAACTATACATGTAGCTGTATCAGAGGAAGCCCTGAATCAGTGAAGTCCTGGGTAGATGGAATATTGACATGGACACAGCAATGTATATGTTGATGACTCCAAGGTAACTTCCCCATAGGATGATGTGGCAATACCCATATGGACCAGGTTCAAGAATTATGGCAAATCTTTCCTTGAGAGTTCCAATATGAGTGTTTATAAGTGATTGATCAGTGTGCACAAGGACTAACTAATGGTTTATCTCAATAGGCTGACCTACCGAGGCCTCCTCCCAATACTAGCTAACCTCTCCTTTGCCCTGACCTGCAGGGATAATCAGCGGGGACCCAGGATAGGGGAGAGAGAGTCAGAGGGACAAGAAACACCAAACATGAGAGCAAGTCAATTATACTGATCAAGCTCTGAAAAACTTTATTCAAGAGTGGCAATATAAGCATAAGCAAGAGGAGGCTCCAAGGGAGTTGGGAAGAGCCCAGGGGCTCTCTGAAAGTCAGGTGGAATCTTCAGCTCCTAGAACCAACGATCACAGTGTCCTCTTTACCCACAATTATTCTTACTGTTATGAGCACAAATGTTCTCTCAGGATTATTTATGTAAGCTAGAAAATTTCCACAAGGCCCAGGCTGGGGCCATGGCTCCCGGCACTCCTGTGTGGTACCTAATAAGCATTCAGAAGTTCTGGGTTACACTGGTATCGTTAGCAGAATCTCTCCTGATCTAAGGTTCACTATTGGTTTGTCTGTCTGTCTGTCCTTTCCTTATCACCCTTCACCGGAATTCCAAGACCCAAGTCGTTTTGGACCTGGTTCATACCCATTTTTCTTCAGTGATTTGCTCATTTCTTTCTCTCTGCCTGGCATTCCTTTACTCTTGAATCATATATGGCTTGCCTCAGTCTCTGCTTCTTCCTCATTCTCTTTGTTTGCTGCTAAAAATGTTACTTGCTAATTGAGACAATAGAAGAAATGGCCTCTCACATGGAGAAGCACCAGGAATTCCCTAATGTATCCTGAATATGGCTGTTCAGAGCAGCTCGGGAATTTAATGCTGCTTAGCCTTCTAATTGAAGGCTACATTAGACCCTTTTGCTGATTTGCTGTTAGTGGAACTGGGACTTGAACTTAAAAGCTACTTTCAGGCAGGGGAAAAGCATTGGCTTGTCACTTGGGCCACAAATATACAAAACAATTAAAAAAATAACAATAAATAAATAAATACCTCTAACTGGCAAGAGGCTAAGCAAGCACATCCTAAAAAGACCAAGGAGGAATTTACAATTACAATTGGAGGGCCCCAACTTGCCACCACAGATTCCATCTTGCAACCAGACCTCTATTTTATACACTAGGCCCTATCCTCTGATTACTATCCTCTGATTACTAGGAAAAACACAAACTGTTCCAGGAAGGAACCACCCTAGACACAGGCCACCATAAGGAAAATACATAATGGTCCAGAGGCTATAGATAGATATAGATAGATTGCTTAAACCAACTGAAATTATTGTTACCCAATCATGTAACTGCCAAGTTGATAAGCTCCTTACCCTTCTGTAACCACAATAAAAATGCTGAACCTTAGGTGCCCTACGCTGCTGCACTGGAAGGGGCCTGAGGGTCCCATATTGAGCTTGAATGAAGACTCTTTGCTTTTACATAGGAGTATCACTCTTAGTGGTCTTTAGGAACCCTCAGACCTAGGTATAACACAAATCTGTAAAGTAAATACTCCTTTTAAAATGGGAATCTTTTGCCGGGCGTGGTGGCTCACGCCTTTAACCGAGCACTTGGGAGGCAGAGGCAGGTGGATTTCCGAGTTCGAGGCCAGCCTGGCCTACAAAGTGAGTTCCAGGACAGCCAGGGCTATACAGAGAAACCCTGTCTCGAAAAACAATAAATAGATAGATAGATAGATAGATAGATAGATAGATAGATAGATAGATAGATAGATAGATAGATAGATAAATAAATAGTAACTATCTTAAAGTTAGTGCAAAATTAAATAGTGAACACCTTGCTCAGTGAGGTACATTTGTCAAGGCTTCTCCATTCTTAAACCTCACCCAACTCCTCTTCTCTGGGTGTTAAAGCTTCCTAGAGGGTTCTGCCATAGAATAGTGCCTGTAAGACCTGGGCTTCCTTCACTTTCATCCTGACAAAGGACCTCTCTGTTTTATTTAGTGAGCCTCTAGATTGTGGGACTGATCTTCTTCCCTTTTCTCCAGTGTTTCTGTGTCTTGGAAAAATCTCACTGTTTGCTTTCTAATTAACCATTGTATATTACAAGGAAATCAAACAACAACAAAACTAGTTCTGTTTTCATTAAGAACTACAAGGATGTAATCAGCAAATCCAGGAAGTGGCAGGGAGCAGTGTTGGAGGGGGGTTGAAAGAGAGCAGGAAATATATACATTCATTATCCAATAATCTTCCCAATGTAACAAGGAAAAGAAGAAAAATCAATACAGCCCTGATTTCTATTTTTATTAGATATTTTCTTCATTTACATTTCAAATGCTGTCCACTTTCTTATTTTCCTCTCTGAAAGTCCCCTGTACCCTCCCCCTGCCCTGTTCCCCAACCCTCCAACTCCTGCTTCCTGGCCCTGGCATTCCCCTATACTTGGGCATATAATCTTCACAAGACCAAGGGCCTCTCCTCCCATTGATGGCTGACTAGGCCATCCTCTGCTACACATGCAGCAGAGACATGAGCTCAGGGGGTACTGGTTAGTTCATATTGTTGTTCCTCCTATAGGGTTGCAGACCCCTTTAGCTCCTTTAGCCCTGATTTCAGTATTAACAATGGCATTGCTGTTCAGCCACCATGGTCACATATTTCATATGTAATTGTAATTGTAAGTTTTATAGTTTTATTGGGAAATGCATGTTCTTGGAACAACTTCTC
>LR750016.1:369964-389964 GCA_902729485.2 Mus minutoides
AGAGAGAGAGAGAGAGAGAGAGAGAGAGATCTGCTGAGAATTTAATAAAAATTATAGGATGTATGATATTTCAGTGCCATAATGCCAGAAAAAGTGCTCCTGTACGTTTCACTGGGACAGCATTGTGAGAGAGACTTACTGGTGGCATGTTTCTTTATGACTGGCACAGGGAAGCAGTTGAGCTTTCCATGTTAATTGTGCTAGTGGGTACTTGTCACTGGTACCTGTACAGGTGATGCCAACTCTACCACCTGCTGCTTCACCTAGCAGATGCCGAGCATGTGTGCGGACTTGCAATTATGCAGAAACCCTTCTTTTCCTAATGTAAACTAAATAGCATTTAGCATAGATGTGAGAGCTATGAAAGGATGTGTGTGTGTGTGTGTGCATATACACACAACAATGTCTATGTCTTTAGGCTGGTTGCCTTCCTTCTTCTAAAATGAGAGCATCCCTGTGCCAAGAACTTTGGAGGGAAGACATGGTGATTCTCGTTGACCGATTGCACGCATCCCATCATGTTACTCTCTGCCCATCCTTGGACGCTCAGGTAGCCTCTCAGTACTGAGACTTTGTATCCCATTCCTTCCTTCATGTTCTTTTCATCTCTGTTTCCCTTTACTGTGGAGATGCATAGTTTATGAGGACTGTGACTTCACAGATGGGGGCTGCTGTTACCCAACAGGATTCAAAGGCAGACAGCAGTGACTACTGGAGATGCATATTCATTCTGTCCCCACTGTCTTATGAACAGCTCTGCAACACAGAGTCCTAACCTCTCCTGCTTGTTTCTATTGTTTTGACTCTGGCCTCTTGTCCTGCCCAAGGGATGATGAATAATTGATAACTGAGCATGAGCTTAATTTGTATGACTTTTCAGAGGATTTTATGCTGATCTACTTTGTATTGTTTGAAATATCAAAATCCAGGCCTCCATGTCTGGAATAATTACTATATCCCATATGTAAGGCTTTCCTCAGAAAATTATTTGGAAGCACCGATATCTTCTCACAGCAATTTTGAAGTAATTTTAAATTTCTTTTAAATTTTCAAAAATAATAAAAAGAATTATATTTCTCTTTTAGGGAAAAGTTTTCTCTAGCATTTTGAAAATAAACATTTTTATTTTACAATGAGAAATGACATATTACGCTTTATCTTGGATAGTCTCTCCTCTTTGTTATCAGAGCATTCATCTAGATTTAGTTTTCTGCCAATATTTAAAAGAATGCATCTGTTGTGAACTGACTGTGTGTCCTCAGTGCCTTCTTCCAAATCCAAGTCTGTAAGTCCTCTAAAGAAGCATTTCAGGGAGTGAATGCATTCAGAGACAAGTTCTTGGCAGCGATAATTACATGTTAAAAAAAAAAAAGAGCTCAATGGTATATTGTCTAACTCAGCATTAATAGTGTCTTCATAAAACAAGAAGTTTGAATATAAACAGGTATAGAGAGAAGCTGATATGAATCTATACAGGAACACATCTTCAGGCCAATGAGAGGAGTCTGTGGGCAGAGCTTGTACAGTCCTCGGGAGCAGCCATCCTTGGTGCAAGCTAGATTGCTGGTATCCAACAGCTGACTCCATGACCATGGACTTCTAGCTTTCAGAAATGTAAAAAAGGAAAAAAAATGATGTGTGTTTTATAAGCAACCCAGAATGTGGACCTTTACCATAGAAACTCTAGAAATTAAGATAGCACTCTCCTGCTAACCCATCATGAAAAACCTGACCCTAGAAAACTCATTCTATCTTCATGTCTGCAATAGACTAGACTAGAGTGGTGAGCCTAATCCAAGGGCATTAAATACTCACTGTCTAGGAGTCAAGAAGAGACTAAAAAATAAATTGAACCAAAATGCCAAGCATATAGGGAGGTCTTTCGGTTACTCAGCTGCACCTTGGATTCCATGCACTGGAATAATATACCCCAGAAAGCAGAAATCAGGAATGGAGAGAAGGGAGATTAGCTGTGAAGAAAAATGGAAATGGGGATGAGAAAGATGAGAAAGAAAAACCAGCTATGATACTGACTTGATTTTGCTCTAAAGCCAAAAACACTCATTCCTTGAGTTGCTGAACTATATGGCAAAGTAACAAGTCAGATTCTGCCCTAAGCTTCAGAAAGTTGAGGACTAGAATGTTTTGCTTTCTGATTATTTTATTTTCCCACACCTCTGTCTCCTTTGATTAACACTGTTGTGTTGACCACAGTCATTTAGATTATCTTTCATGAATGCTTCAAAGTGAACTTTTAAGTAAATTACTCATTCTTAACTTTCTACAGGTGAATAGAAGTCATCTTTAGTGTGTATCTCAACCTCTGTTTGGAGAGTTCTGTCTACATGCCAATGAAAGAAAAAGCCAGAAAGTTCTTTTCTAGTTATCGTTTTTTTTTTCTTTAATTATTTTTTCTTTATTAGATATTTTCTTCATTTACATTTCAAGTGTTATCCAGAAAGTTCCCCATACCATCTCCCATCCCCGCCCTGCTCCCCTACCCACCCGCTCCCACATCTTGGCCCTGGCATTCCCCTGTACTGGGGCATATAAAGTCTGCATGACCAAGGGGCCTCTCTTCCCAATGATGGCCAACTAGGCCATCTTCTTCCATATATGCAGCTAGAGACATGAGCTCAGGGGGAACTAGTTATTCCATGTTATTGTTCCACCTATAGGGTTGAAGACCCCTTCAGCTCCTTGGGTACTTTCTCTAGCTCCTTCCTTGGGAGTCCTGTGTTCCAACTAATAGCTGACTGTGAGCATGCACTTCCGTGTTTGCCAGGCACTGGTATAGCCTCCCACGAGACAGCTATATCAGGGCCCTTTCAGCATTATCTTGCTGGCATATGCAATAGTGTTTATTTTTGGTGGCTGATTATGGGAAGGATCCCTGGCAGCTGCAGTCACTGGTTGGTCCATCCTTTTGATTCAGCTTCACACATGATCTCTGTTCTAGTTATCGTATTTAAGAACTGTACTAGGTTAAAAAAAATACTGAAACCAAGAGAAGTTGCTATGTTAATATTTCTTTCCTTTTGTTCTACAATCTTTTATTTCCCACTACTCTCCCCAACTTCTAAGCCTCCACTAACCAAACTTCTGAAATTGGTCTTTCCCATAAAATATTTCATGGTCCTTTGATGTCATGGACTTTTGAAGATCCTACAAGCCTCATAATAAAACATTGTCTGGAATCATGTCAACTCAAAATCAGAGGCAAGGGTTGCTGAACTCAAAAATGCTGACGTGGGTAAAGTGTCTTATCTTAAATAACATAATGGTAACATCAGTTTTCATGGTCAAAGCATGTATAGCTCTTGATTAGACAGATAACAGTCTGTGACAAATATGCTAAGATATTTTGGTTTTAAAATTCAAGGAATTGTACATATATTCTTTATTTTACAAGTAAAGAAACTGAGTAAGAGAATAATTAAGGCCAGG
Organism: Mus minutoides; assembly: GCA_902729485.2. Taxonomy (NCBI): domain Eukaryota; kingdom Metazoa; phylum Chordata; class Mammalia; order Rodentia; family Muridae; genus Mus; species Mus minutoides. The sequence goes on from LR750016.1 coordinate 373,412, forward strand.
AATCTAGTTGGTAACAAAGCTAGAATTACTAGCTAGTAACAAAGCTAGCTTGAATTCAGGGTCTGTATGCCTGACCATCACCAGGTATGTGTTGGCATAAAATTATTTTCTATATATTTAATTTTAAAAAAGAAATTCTAGATTATTAATAATAATTTTGAAATTGACCATATATATTACGTTCAAAGCACTGTGCAAAGGAAAACAGACCCAAGTTAATTCTAACTGGGCTTCGTTCCCAGACAAGGGATGTTGCCGCAAATACAACGAAGTACTGCCAGCCCCCAAGAAAGATTAGCGTTAGGGAACGTTAGCTCAACACAGGTTTGTTCTTGGCTCCTGAAAGGGGCAATAACCTACCTCAGTACCTCCAACCAATGAGAGAAACTGGGAGCAATAGGATTCTGAATATGTAAACAGACATATACACAGAGACACACGCACACACACACACACACACACACACACACACACACACACACACCTTGTTGATCTTAGACTTCCCCTTCATGTGTCCCTCAGTTTTCTGTGGCTGTGATAAAGGACCTGCCAAACCAACTACAAATAGAAAAGACTGACTTTGGTTCATGGTTTCAGAGTTTCCAATCCAGGGTCATTAAATGTCACTGTTTCTGGTCCAATGTTGAGAATATCAGAGCCAAAGGGTTGCTCATTTTGTAGGTAGGAAACAGTGAAAATGAACAAGGAACTGATCCCACCAGACCCTATCTCGGGATATTTCTGGTGTCTCCTACAAGCTTTGAATCTGCCAATGGTACAATCCATTAACAAGGTCAGGGCCTTATGAACCAATCACCTCCTCTAAAGCCCCACCTTAGAACTCTGTTTAATCACAGTATAAGCCTTCAGCATGGGGGTCTCTAGTTGACATTTCGGACCCAAACCTTAACTGTTTTTGACTAGTTCAACAGAATTGCAAGAGCTTATTACAAACATGTCTATTTTAATCCTCTAAGGTGATGATGAACTCAGTAAAGACACAGCTACCAACTTGGACAAACTAACAATATGATCTTGACACTGTCCATAAATGTGAAGTAAGGCTTTAGATAAGCCGTTTTGTGAATCTCCACTTCCTTAAAGGTAAGATGAAGGGGTTGAAATTACATGATCATGAACAATATGTCATATGGCTATTGATATCAGGAAATAATGAATTCTTAGGTAACTGTTAGTCTTTAGCTGATTCCACTATGTTGGACAGTAATTTGGGGAATATTTTTAAAACACATTAAGCGTGCTGTAACTGGTTGCTACAGTACTTATGTTGTGGAGTAGATACTTTCCTTATAGCTATAATTTTCTCTTTAAGTCAGTTTTCTCAGACCACATTTTTGCTTGGGAGTCAACATATAGTGTAGATTCTGGAAAACTATGTTGTGGTCTTCAAAAGCACTTTGTTGGGCCTCACCCCCTTAGTATGGTTTTAATGGATATGGTGCATCTGGACAAGTGACTAACCACCTGAGAGTTTCCTGCAATACTAGGTTTTTGTCTTTTTAGCACTTAAAGTCCTGTAACAAACACTTAAGCCCTTCCAGTACTGGCAGGCCCACATGCTTCTCTGATAGAGATGAGAATTTGCACTCATCAAATCATGTTGACTCAAAGACCATATTTTCATTCTTATTCTAAACAGTAGATCTCATCTTTGGCTTCCTATAGGAATCAACTGAGACATTAAAAAAATAAAAAAATAAATAAATGAAGATTGTGACCTAATTAGTCACAATCACGACATGAATATTAGCCTTGCTTAGAGCACTTCAGGCGATTCTAGTGAGAAGCCAAGAAAAAATCAACAACAACAAAACAACAAAATACTGCTCTAGATCTAGGAAACAAGCTACTTTGACTCTAGCCTGTTAACACCCTGTAATAGTAGCTTCTCTTAATATCCTCGTTGCCAGTGCTGGAATTCAGGACATCTTCATTTCCTGCTCAGATTATTGCTCTGGTTATACAACTAGTCTCCTTGCTGCCATGGCTCCCAAACCATCCCTACTTTATTTTCTGATAGCTGCTAGAGGATCTTGCTAACATAAACACTAGATTCTATCACTCCCTTGCTGAGCAACCAGTACAATACATGCTATCGGCTCTAACAAACTGTTACCAGTTCCCAGCAACTCTCTATACCAAAGCTTGAGTTCTTGTTTATGCCACTGTTCAATATCTGCTCTTCCCCAAAGTTCCTCTTTGAGTGACAGTGAATCTCCATCACACACTCTCACTATGGAATGATAGTATTTATTTTTACTGAGATGCTATGTACACTCTATCTGAATCCCTGGGTATGTGACCTGTTCCTTTATAACTCTCCCCCTTTTCCCTCATACAAATTTTTATAGGGTTAATATTATATAAAATACAGGGTTTTTGAGACAGGGTTTCTCTGTATAGCCCTGGCTCTCCTGGAACTCACTCTGTAGACCAGGCTGGCCTCGAACTCAGAAATCCGCCTGCCTCTGCTTCCCAAGTGCTGGGATTAAAGGCGTGCGCCACCATGCCTGGCTAGCTGTTTTTTCTACTCCATCACACACTCACAGACCTCATTTTATACATCTCTTTGATACAGACATCTTCATTGTATCCTTCTGGATGACAAAACAAATGTGTTTGTTTGTTTGTTTGTTTACTTGTTTGTTTGTTTAACTTTCATACCTAAAAGTAGCTTGATGCCTTGTACAAAGCAGATTTTGAATAAAAGTGTCTTTGGGTAAATGAAGAGCAATTAAGAACATTAAAGAGCCCTGACTTTTTAATCATAGCTTCATATGTGTAGCATAGACTCCCCTACTGCATACATTTCTGTATGTTCAATTGTCACTTATTACTTTATTAGTATAAGCAAAACTGTGTATAAAATCTACTGACCATGAAACATAGCCCTGTTGAACAGCTTTTCAGTGTGCATATCTAAATGTGATGACACTGACTCTAATTACAATATTAAAATGGGTCACAGGAAGGAAAGATTTCAAATTTAAGAATATGTTGATCACAGGCTATAGTAAGTATGGAGGTATACTATATGCTATTTTGAGAACTTTGAATAGTCACTATAATATGAGAACATTATTTGAGTTCCACAGGGTACACAAATAATTGGTAAGGGCAGCCACTGAAGACAAATGACCACTTTCATTGTTCAGACCCCGGGGACCTCCTATTGATGAATGTCAGACTCATGGCCACTTAGGATTCTGCAAGCTCAGTAACCTACATATCACCAACTCTAAGTAGAGTTACCATCTCCCAAAGGCAATCTCCTTTCTTCTTGTCACTCCTCTTTTATGTGTCACCACTTCAATGGGAATGATTACCTGCCTCTCTTGCTTCATTTTTTATTAGAAATGATCTGGTTTTCTGTCAGGAAGCAAATGGTGAGTTTTTATTCCTTATTTTCAGAATTTGCTGAGATGTGATGAAATGGAAATATGTGTGTGGCCATTCAAAATGTTCCTGAAATACTTCCACTCATCTCTCCAGGTCCACTCCTAATCCAATCCTCTCCAGGACCACTCCTAATCCAATCCTCTCCAGGACCACTCCTAATCCAATCCTCTTTACATTGTTAGGTACTCTAGGAGCTAAGATTACTGTGAATGAGTTCTTTCTGGCAAGATTAAGTCACAGACTGCAGCAATACATAATCAGAGGGATGTTCTGCTCATTCATTCATTTGACTTCCCCACTGTGAGTCACCGTAAGTCACCTACCTCTCCACACAAGGTCACAGGAAACCTAGGCTGACCTCAAGAGTTCCGATTCTCTGTAGAGTCTCTTGAATTACTCCATCTTTCAAGGTTGATGTTGACTTCCTTCACTTGCAGGCTTTACAGTGTTTCTGTGCCTTATATTAGTTCCTTCTTGCCCAGTAAATGACCTGTTAACCATGGGAAATACCAGTGCACTAGAGTGTCCTTCTGAAATGTTCTACACATTTCCTCCAGAACAGTGATCAGTTCAATGGACTAGCTAGTAACAGATGCTTGGCAGCCAATCATGGGGCTACAAATAGACTTCATAGTTAAACTTTCTCCATGGGCTAGAAATTCTTGAACAAATAACAAAGGTGTAGCATCTTTATTTCCCTTGAAGACTTTTCAAAGAGCAAAATGTTGGCCCATGATTCAATCTCATCTCTTAAAGAATGTTATAATATAATAGTGAAAGCTGAAACTGATATTCTCTAGTTTCTGAGTTATGGGTTAAGATTCCCATTACACCAAACTGAAATATGTATGTCCATTTAAAGATAGCCAGAATCTTCTTGTGTGTCATATTTGGTTGTCTGACTATCTTCAGATTTTGTATTCTAGAAAGCTGAGCACTTATGTGCCTTTCCTAAAGTTTCTGTCAAACTGAACAAAACTCCTCTGCTAAGTTATCCCAGTGAACAGCTTTACCACCAGCTCCATTTATACTACATGAGTGCATTTTTGACAATCATTTTGCTCATTAATACATCTGAATACATAGTGATTAAATGTTCATATTACAAACCAGAATGAATAATAGATGAAATGCCTGTTCCCCCACTTGACAGCTGTCTAAAAAAAAAAAACCTTAATTTTTCTGAATCTCCATTTTCTGAAATTAAGGAGGATTTTAACAGCTTCTCTCTTACAAGTTATAAGACACAATTATGAACTCCTCTCTAAGTGTTCAGACAGAAGCTCAGAGAAACACTGTGTTATCTCATTGCTCGCATCATTTTCCTTTATAAAAATGGTCAAAATATTCCCCAAATGGAAATATTCTTCTGTTACTGTCAGTCTGCAGACTGCCCTGTCTGTTCTAAATTGCTGTATTTACTTAGTTCTGTTAATGGCATTTTTCCATATGAAAGGGTCCATGGCTTTTAGAACAGTAAGAAGATTTGGTATGATACTATTTCAGACTGGTCATTCCATCTCAGATACTCGGGACGTAGGTGAGCAGAGTGGCGAGGCAGTGTTGAACGAGAACCCTAGGCCAGTTTCTCTGAAGGTATACTCTGCATCATGCTGGCAAGATTCCTACTGCCTCTGAGCACAACTCATCTGTATGATGGGTCTCTCTGTATCACTGCATGGTCCCTTGACATCGATTCTACAAATGATCTGATGAAGGTTCCAATCTCATTATCGCAGGATCATCAATAATTATCTTGTTCTCCAACCAGGGCAGAGAGTGCTGCTTTCAATTCTCAGGCAAGCTTGTGTTAGGACTCCTCATTTGGGGGTTAAACTATTGGTGTGACACTTGAAAATACATAATTTTCCCCTGTTACCTCAGGTTCAATGAATCATGTGTAAAGAAGGTGAATAACCTAGAGTCAATCTGCACAAGAAGTCCTGTATTTTGTTATTTTACCTGTGTGAAATATCTAGAGTAAGTAAATCCATGGAGAAAGAGATAAAGTAATGGCTGCAAAGGTCAAGCAGAAAACAAACAAACAAACAAACAAACAAAAAACCAAGCAACTGGTTTTCTTTGGGATAATGAAAATATTAGCAACTGATAAAGGTTATAGTTCCTTATATGTGGATTACTAAATGCCACCAACCTGTAAGCTTTGAAATTATTAATTTTATCTTATGTGACTATTATTTCAGGCTTTTAAACTTTACATAAAATACATTATATTGCTGCTTATATATAGCATGATTAGATACCTAGGTTAGGGTCACCAACTGTTTTTGTCACTCAGACTGATTTTGTCAGTTACCTTTAGCATTCTGTGTTTAAGATTCCATGCAACATTACTGCAAGTTCCTTTCAGGAGTTAGCTATTTCCTTCTGCAGACCACTGATTAGGGAGCCAATGCTTCATCCAATGGTACTAAAGGTTAGATAGTAACTCATGAGTTCCTTCCTTTCCTCCCTCCCTCCTTCCCTCCCTCCTTTCCTCCCTCCTTCCCTTCCTTCCTTCCTTCCTTCCTTCCTTCCTTCCTTCCTTCCTTCCTTCATTCATTCATTCCTTCATTCATTCCTTTCTTGCATATCCCCCTTTGGTTTGGTTATTAGATTTATGCCAAGGGAGTAAAAATAGTTGAGAATCCCCCTTTTGCTATTTTCTTAAAGAGTTTATCTAAAACTATTATTAATATTTATAAAAAAAAAAATTTGTACAATGAGCTGTTAAAGAAATGTTGGTCCAGCATATTCTTTGTTAGAGGACTATTGGTTGTTATTTAATTTTTTTAATTCCATGTTTTCTGTTAAACATGGCATGATCTTTCTTTTAAATCTTTTTATTTATAGGTCAAATGTTGTCTCCCTTCTCTATCTCCCCTCCACAAACCCCCATCCCATCCTTTCTTCCCTTTGCCTTTAACAGAGTACTCCCCGACCCACTCACCACTCCTGCCTCACCCTTTAGCATCCCCCTCACTGGAGCAACAAGCTTCCATAGGACCAAACTTATGTCAGTTGTCAGTAGAACAACTTTTTCTCTATCCATATTTATTTTGAAAAAATTATGGATTTAATTTTGATTTTTTTCACAAAATCCATGGAATTGTAAATGTGCTATTAATTCTGGACATCTGGGGATTTGTTGGGCTTTAATTTTGTTATCAATCTATATTTTAATATTGTTGTGGTTAGATAATATATATCTATCATCTTAAGCTTATATGAGTAAGATAGAATAATCATCAAAACCAGGAAGACAATATTGATGTATAGTTGCTGAAGACTCAATGTGATTTTCAACTGTCTCCATAACATCCTTACAGAGTGGTGTCCAGCTCAGGAGTCTCTGAGCTTTCTGTGCCCACACTACTTTAAACTGGAAGTGCTCTCTGTATCTGCTTATTGATGTAGGCACTTCTGGAGGATTCGAGTGAGTTGTTCTGCAGACTGCCATTGGAGCGAACTTGTTCAGCTTTCCTCGGGATGACTTTTTGGTGCTGATTCTTAGGCAAGGATGCCAGAGTAGTACCATATTCTAGTTGCTTCCTAATAAGCATACTACCAGTTTCCCCTGTTTTATAATGTACATTTTACTCATTTGATTGAAATTTTCTCTGCCAAGATTTTTTCCTGTTAAATTGCTCTTTTACCTTTTGTGATTAGTAAGTTTTGGTAAAATGCTACTTTAAAATTCTGTAAGTCTACCATTTTTCCTGGAGTTTAATTTTCTTTTTTTTTTTCAACTTTTATTAGATATTTTCTTCATTTACATTTCAAGTGTTATCCAGAAAGTTCCCTGTATCCTCCCCCCTCCCAGCCCTGCTCCCCTACCCACCCGCTCCCACCCCTTGGCCCCGGCGTTCCCCTGTATTGGGGCATATAAAGTCTGCATAACCAAGGGGCCTCTCTTCCCACTGATGGCCNGGATTCAGCTTCACAAATGCTCTCTTTAACTCTTTCAATGTGTGCTTTGTTCATAATTCTAGGAAGGGGTGACGTGTCCACATTTTGATCATCCTTCTTCTTGAGTATCATGTGTTTAGTAACTTGTATCTTGGGTAGTCTAGGTTTCTGGGTTAATATCCACATATCAGTGAGTACATGTTATGTGAGTTCTTTTGTGTATTTTTATTTTATTCTACTCTATCAGTTAGGATCAATTACATTTATTTTGAAGTTCAAATTATCCCTGCATTGACTACCAATGAGAACTCTTGCAAGTGTCTAACAGGTTCTTTCTGTCATATGACACTTCTTGGCCAATCATTTCATTCTTTTAGCATTTTGTACCTTCTTGGCAAGAAAGAAAGAAAGAAAGAAAGAAAGAAAGAAAGAAAGAAAGAAAGAAAGAAAGAAAGAAAGAAAGAAAGAAATGATACCCCATGGTTATCTTCTACTTCCCTTGCTCCAGCCCTGAAGTAATTTTTCCTTTTAGGGAAAAATGGTACTCAGAAGGCAGACTCTGGACAGTAATTCTGATAATCACTTTTGAAGTGGTACCTCTCCTTAATTTACTCATAAAATAGTGCTAGAAAATACATATACATATATACATACCTATAGTTGTTTTGAATATTCCTTATAAACCAGAAGTTTATAGTAATACTTCCGTCCCAATTCAATACTACTGGACTCATCCTAGTTTGGTTTGGTTTGGTTTGGGCAATTATTCTCTGATGTTGGCAGTAGGAAAGCAGTCTACAGTCAGTCCTCACTCAGTTCACACATGCCTAGTAAATGCCACTAACATCTACACAAAAGTAATGGGGATCATCTTTGGAAATGCCTCCACTTGGTATAGGAAGGGATTTGTGTTGAAGTAACCATTTTTACTTTGTATGAAGGTGTATCTCTGTATTTTTAATCATTAATTCTGTACCATCAGAGAACTAAGTGCTGATAGGATTCTGGTATTATCATTTCTATAGCCCACCACTGGGTTTTCAATCTTATAAATATTCATCATTCCTCACCTGCCTAAGAACAATCTAGACTTGTATCAAAGGTTGTCTCACTGTGGATTGGTTGTAATAAAGAGATGAGGGCCAATAGCTTGGGCACAAAGTAGGGGGAGGAACTTCCAGGCAGAGGAGTGACATGGGAAACTCAGGAGCAACAAGGAGGAGAAGAGATGGATAAGAACAGGAGCAGAAAGTAAATAATAGCCATGCGGCAAGTTGTAGGCTAGGCAGATGAGCTAGCTGAGAGATGGCCCAAGCAAAAGGCCTAAGCTTTGAACTATAATAGAAATCTTGTGTCATTATTTATACATCTGGCACATTCAAGAAAGCCTGCTATGGATTTTGACACAGCCAGAACCAGATCAACTATTCTTTTTGCTAAAGTGACCTTAGACAAGTTCCTCTTGAACTTTTTTTCCTCTAAGATGAAGAGATGTGGAGTAAAGGATATAATGTCTAAGAATTTCAGTTAGAGAGCACAGTACAAAGATCTTCAACAAATGGAAACTTATTTCTCAAAGACTTCTATGAAGTATATCATATTTTTGAAAGAATAAAGTATTTCCAATACCAAATACTTAAATTCCTTCACAAACATTTTCTCAAGATTTTTATAGTTCTTATTTCTCATAAAAAAACAAAATTATTATATAAATTGAACATGAGCATTTATCACATCAACTTATGGTAAAAAGTTAATCTCTAGGGTAGAATATGTCAGTCAGTTTTTAAATGGCATGCAGATACAGGCTTGTTAAATTTTAAGTAAAAGCTAAAATACTTCACTCATACAAATCTACATGATGCATTCAGTAGTCAGGTTAATGTCAATTCCAGGTGAGCATTAAGTACTTAAGTTTTTAAAATGCTTTTATTCAACTGGTTACTTACTCATCATGACTAAACCTTGAAAAGTGCTGCACATATACCCTTTCCAACTTTGGAAATTGCTTTCCGACCTTTATGTAACATTTAATAGGTTATATGTAAAATAGTGAGTTTGATTATGTAATACAGTGTACATGTATGAATGTGTATAAGTAAAGATGTCCTTACACATATATGTGTGTGAACCTATGTACATATTTACATGCACTTAGGCATATATTTTCAAGGGCTCATTGATGTGTTTATAAAAATATAAAGAGGCATAAGATATGTTCTATGGGGGTTGTGGTGAGGTATGGGAAAGAGGGGGTGCCTCGGCGGGCCCATGCCAAGGCATCTCTTCCCCCTGAGGGTCCAACCACATGATGGATAAGAACAGAATAGATTTTATTCAGGGCATGAGGAGAAGAGTTAAGAGAATAGCAGAGGCAAAGAAAGGCAGAAAGAGAGAGAAGTAGAAGGGAAGAATAAAGGCCAACCATGAGTACATGAAGAGAGAGAGGAGAAGGGAATGGGGGGAGAGAGAGAGAGCAAGAGGGCAAGAGAACAAGAGAGCAAGGAGGGAGCAAGCAGACCCTTTTATAGTGGGTCAGGCCTACCTGGCTGTTACCAAATAACTGTGGTGAGGAGCATACCTGGCTGTTGCCAGGTAACGATGGGGTGGAGTTTAGACAGAATGCTAATACTCCTTACCATTTGCTACAGACCAATTTGGCATCCCTGACTCTCAGCTCTCTTCCTTTCTGTCTAACCTTCTCCTTATTTTCACCCCACCCTCTGTCTCTGGTGCCTTCTCTTCCTTTGGCCTTTCATTTTGTTGTTTCCCTCACATACTTTATCAAGCTCCAGTGACCTGCTAAAGGTGTCAGACAACTTACACATATAATAAATACAAAGTCTTTCTGATCCCAGAGAACTTTTAAAACCACAAATTAAGTTCAGCCAGCCAAGGGTTAGGACCATGCAAGGCTTTCTGAGGTCAGTGAGTCCTGGCTGGGTCCTCTCCCCAGGCTTCCCACCTTCCTCCTCCTCTTCTTCTTCCTCCTCCAAAGTAAGAGCATTATAATCTTACTGCTTCCACCACTGCCTGCACCCCGTCTCCTCTTATCCACCTTTGGAATATGTGCTAACGCTAGTGTTTGATTGCCTTCTCTGTAGTACACTCTTCTCATTTTCCATCTCTTTTTCCACTGCATTTGAGGCTGAGTCAGTTTCAGTCTGACTTTCTTCCCAGACAGTTCCTTTGTATGCTCTTAAGCTTATCTATTAAATTTTGGTGATCATATTTCAGTCATCACAGAAAAGACATTTTTGCTCTGAATAAATCCAGTTTCCCTTTTCCATAGTGCACTAAGAGTATCTCACACATTCCACAATTTCCTTTCAATCTCTGGTTATTATAAATGTATTTTAAGAATCTCTTCTTTAGTACTCTACAGTCTTCATATTCGGGCTTTCAACAGTCATAGTTGTTTCTTGTTTAAACTTCTATTGGTGACAAAGTTTCTTGTTTCAAAATGTTTTACTGGTTTTGGGTTATTTTCCATAATATTTAACTGAGCACACTTCTGACAGAAATGTTTCCAGTATTTTGAGCTGGAGATGTGGAAGTGTGACTGTTGTGAATTTAGGAGTTTGGTTTGTCCTATATCAGTTTTTCACATGGGATTTTTTTCTTTTTTAGTCAAGTCTCTGTCCTTGAAGATAGTTGTTATAAATAAGGCTGCTATGAACATCACTGGGAAGAGAGGCCCCTTGGTCTTACAAACCTTATATGCCCCAGTACAGGGGAATGCGAGGGCCAGGAGGTAGGAGTGGGCAGGTGGGGAAGCAGGGCATGGGGGGGGGGTATAGGGAACTTTTGGGATAGCATTTGAAATGTAAATAAGGAAAATATCTGATAATAAATAAATAAATAAATAAATAAATAAATAAATAAATAAAAGATATGGGAGTGGGTGGATAGGGGAGCAGGGCGGGGATGGGGGAGGGTATAGGAAAATTTCTGGATAACATTTGAAATGTAAATGAAGAAAATATCTAATAAAAATTGAAAAAAAAAAAGAACAACAACAACAACAAAAAAGAAGATAGTTGTATTCATACTGCCCATCCTTATTTGCTTGAGCAAGCCCTTCTATCATAGCTGATTACAATGATCTGGCATAAAACCATGCCGAAACGCTGCTCCTGTTGGACAGAACTAATGACATAATTCATACACTGGATAATGCCTTCAAAGGTCTACTATTTAGGGAGATTTGGTCAGCTTTTTAATACCTCATAGGTATAAGGAGACCATTCCATACCATGTGCATCCAAAGACCGCTGGCTTTCGGGTATTATTTATTACAATGTTTCCTCTTGAGATACCTCTAATTAGCTCCTTCTTTTGCACTTAAAGCAATCTAATACATAACAATTTAATAGATGTTTTACTCATCATTTCTCTATGTATAAACTAGGCAGGGCAGAGAAGTGGTGGTGATTTCCACATCTTTGCAGTCTATTATGTTAATCCCATTATTATCAAGAATAGTCTCAAAAGCTAAGAAGGATATCCAAGTACCGTGGCAACACTACAACCAGCCAACCATACAGATTCTACCATTCTTTGAATTATCATGTGTTATATCAGTTGTTTCCTTAACTAGAGACATACTTGAATCATGCTGTATGATCTGAGTGTGAAGGAATTTCTGGGAGTCTACTAACTGGTAACATTCCTCCACAATCAGACCATATTTTATTCAAGATCCCAGAGTCTATTTTCTCATATCCAGTGACTGTTTCTTGACATAAAACAAAAGTTCAGACAGATGTAGGGTATGAACAAATAAAATTAGATGAATATGAGATGCTAGGGATAAAAACTCATGTTGCCATGTTTGTGCATTAAGTACTGTATGTATTGAGCCTTCTTCCTTGTCCCTTTTATGAAAGAATGATTAACAAAAAAATTAAGGGATAAGAAACTCATCTTGTTCTAGTGCTAAAACTCTTTAGTTCAAGGGGAATGCAAATAGCATTGGTTTTGCTTATTTTATTTTGCCTTTGTAATATTAAATATAGGCAATAAAAAAATCTTTAAAATCTAGCTTTAAAACATTCAATTCAAAGTGTCCCCAATGGTGTGAATGGTAAGAAGGTAAGATAGCCTGTGCCCTCTGAGTCTGCTACCCTTTTACTCTGTCAACAACCCTACCCCTTCACATAGGATGCCTTAATTCTCATTTCCTAATCTTGAAATTCAAACATTGCTTCCTGTGTTAGCTACTTTTTCTGTTGCTGTTGGAAAACATCTGACCAGAATAACTTAAGGGGGAAAAAATGTTATTCTGGCTCACAGTTTGAGGAGGTTCAGTCCATCAGAGTGGGCAGGGCATAGCATTGGAAGGAGTTTTGAATGACAATGGGAGCTCTGGGAATGGCTTCTTCACCTCCTCATGTACTGGGAAACAGAGAACTCATACCAGAAGTAGAGTTGGACTATATCTTTAAAAGCCCATTCTCTTTCCACCAAGAAACCCATTTCTCTCAGCTGAGCTCCTCCTCCTTAAGGGTCCACAACTTTCCTAAACAGTAACTTGTATGGGTGACCAAGTATTTAAATGCATGAGTCTGTAAGGAACATTTTATGTTAAATCTATAATGACGTTTTAGGATAATTTCCTCAGTGTTTCTCCACCACCTTAATCAGAATCATTTAACCATCAAACACATATGAAATGCCAGTGGTTTTCATCGAATACTGACCTTTTCTGATACCCAACATTTGGCTCAAAACTCTGCCAGCAGTTCTCAGCCAGGTGGCACTTTGACCTCTAAAGGATATTTGTCAATTTCATAATATATTGTTGATTTTCAGGGCAGAGGGATGAGAATGGCATCTAGTGAGTAGAGGCCAGAGATGCTGTTAACCAAGTTACAATACACAAGGCAGTGCTGCGTGATACTTTTCCAGGAGAGATGCTGCACAAATGTCTATTCACCTCAGATAGGGAACCAACAACAAATCAAAGTAATGATTCAAGCAGTTGGCAATTTGGTGAACCAACAAGTTCACTAGGGTTACTTACAGGAGTATGGGTATAGCTGCTTGCAGGAGCAAGAACAACTCATATGCAGGTTCATCCTTGTAAAACTCACCACAGCATGGGGGGGTGATTCATGAAAGCTGCATTCCTGGAGCTCTCCATAGGACCTTCAAGCCCTACAATTTAGAGAATCTCTTCCCTACAGTCCTTGCTGGTTAGTTTCCTCCCCAGCAATTCTGCTTCTTTAGTCTCAGGGAGGGGGCCCTCGTGAATCTTGTATGTTTCCGATTTCCCAAATATGTAATATATACTTCCTGAGTCTCATGAGCCTCCTCCCTCCTTTCTGAGGTTCTATCTCAGTCCCAGAAAACTGCAACACAACAGATAGCTCATGCAACAGAGAATCATCTGATCTTAAATGTCCATAGTGCTGACACTGAAAAAGCCCTTTAATGAGGATATGTGCCTAGTCATCCTTTAGTGTGGTTCATCACTCAGTGAAATCCTGTATTGCAGGGGGTCTTAGCTCTATGGATATATATATATATATATATATATATATATATATATATATATATATATATATATATATATATATACCTCAGATGCATGCTTGATGCCTATGGAAGTCAAAAGAGGTCACTGGATCCTCTGAAACTGGAATTCCAGATAGTTGTAAACCATCAGGTTGGTGATGAGAATTTAACCTGCATCCTCTGTAAGAGCAACAAGTGCCATCATCTCTCCAGCTCTATAGAACATTGTTAGAACATTGTATAGAACATCTCTGCTGTCCCAAGTAGTTGACCATAAAGATGCAATTCAGTTTCTGGATTCCCAATACTTTCTGGTGACTTATGGATCACAGCTCACTCCCAAAACACTGCATGTTACTTTGATCCCAGAATTTCTCTCTGAATCATCTCTCCCTTTTTATGACTAACAACCCACGGAAGTCTCCCAATGGAGCTGCTTTGGTTTCCTGGTATCATTATTATCCAACTCTCTTACATCTGCCCGCCTACCACTAAAATGACTAGGGACCAAGCATCCACAAACTACATATCCAAATATCCCAAGCAGTATTCTCTAAATTTGGTGGGTATTCTATATAGCTATTACTGTTTAATGCTATAGTCAGCAATGAGAAATTTCAGTTTCTCTGAATTAAGTAATTTGGGAAAAGGAGCAGATAGCCCTTGAAAGTCATGAGCTTGGAGGCATCTAATTTTCAGGATTACTGGAGACAAACTTGAGTCACCTTTGGACACATTTAAGTCTTACCACCAAATAAATCTCAGAGCAGCAACTGATACCTACTTTATTGGGGACCAGAGGAAGTAACACATGTGAATCTAAGCCTGTAATAAATGCTAAGAAGACAGCTGTCATTGCTGTTCTTACCCACATGTAAGTCAGGGTTCTGTCCTTAACATTAGCTTTGTAACCACAGCTATAGAAATATTTAATTTTGAGATCACTGATTCCAGCTAAATAGATGGAGTCCCCTAAAATGATGCTTAGGACTGAGAGCGATATTTTCTTTTTTTCACTATAAGTAGAGGCCACAATTGGTACATGCTACCAGGGCCTAGAAATGATAAGCATCTTGCTGGAGGTGAGACCTGACCAGGAATAGCCTAGGGTCAGACATTTAGCTCTGTAGTTGAGTACTTGCCTCACACTTGCTACACTACTCCCAGCACTGCAAAACCAAAACAACTCTTTAGGCTAACAGAGAACTGGTCTAGTCTAGGTGATACTGCTCCACCCCAACAGGAGAGCTCAGCCAAATAACCCCAAACGCTGGTCTTGAATCACCACAAGGCTTCATGCGTTGGTCTTCTGGTGAGTATTCAGACCCACATTTACTGTTGAGTATACCAGGCTTCATGAGTGTACAGGCTTCATAAGTCAAGTGTGGGTTCCAGTTTTCAACAGAAATGTAAAAGGATGCTACCAGATGATCCCAGTCAAACCTTAAGAATAGCTTCGTATAGTTAAAATATTTCTGAGAAACAAAAATTCAACACTTTGGTTAACAGGGTCATACAGCCTTTCCTGCTGGCACTCGGAATGCCACCTCCTTGTCCTCTCTTCTCTATGGTGTCCAGACTTGCCCTTCCTTCCAGCTCTAACAAGACAATGCTTTAATGCTTGACTTCTTTCTGCTTTTTGCTCATTCAGTTCTATTTTTGCGCTGCTTTCCAACCTCAATCTTCCGATTTCTTCCGCTGTTAGCTTCTCCCCACCCTTCAAACCTGATTTCTTTAGGGTTTTTTTTTTCCAATCTTTTTTTCTTCTACAGACAATTTGCCTTTGTTCTTCTAAAATGTTTTGAGGATTTTTCTGCTGTAAAGGAACCCAGGCATATGGGAAAGCTTTAAAACTTGTGTTCTAGTAGTTTACAAAAGCTTCCTGCAGCACTAACTTAAAAGGAAATGAAGAACACTTAAAAGCATTTTGTTTCTGATTTCAGCTTTGTAGACACGTAGTTCTAAGAAGAAAGCATGTACTTGTACTTCAGCAAGAATTTATAATTCCTTCACTGCACAGCTGCTGGCAGGGCTGGTTTATCACACCGGGGAATGCCTTCAGCACAGCTAGCCCTACTTCCATCATTTGGCTTAGCATAAGGCATTTTCTAATGAACTACTGGTCTACCACTTAGAAGGCAGACAACACCTTTACTTGTTAATAATGACTTAGAACAGTACTTTCCATGACTTTGTGGAGAGGTAGCTCCAAAAGGTCACTGATAAAAAATGGGGAGGTTGGGTAGAATATATTGGAAGACCAAAGAGTGAGGTGAAGGAACTAAGGAGAAGCCATGCAGTGGGTAACCTGGATGGTTCTAAACAGTTGAAGAAAGAAGCAATAAGATATAAACAGGTTTAAGTGAAAGGAGAAAGGATGTCTGAATAGAAGAAGCCTCTGAACTGATGCAAATGTCAGGAAGGAGCTTAGTCTAGGAATCTTCAGAGAATGGATTTACAGAACAGTAGGGTCAGCATGTGAACTGCTGATAACAAAGGTTCCAACTTTGGTTCCCCCATTACTACTTCAAAGCTTTAAGGACATGTACTCATGGTAGTTCCTACTAACCAGTGGCATTTCCCCTGTGACCTGAACATGGAAAAAAAAAAAAACTTTCATTACAGCAACTCTATACACAGAATTCCATTCTAATAGCCTGTGTGTGTGTGTGTGTGTGTGTGTGTGTTGAGTCTGAGTGGATATC
>LR750016.1:394964-469964 GCA_902729485.2 Mus minutoides
AGCATGTAGGCAAACTCTAATGCCATTGTTGAGAGTTTTACATTCTCATCAACAAGCAAAGAGAGAGAGTCAAAACCTGGAATGAGCCTTTGAACCCTTAAATCCCACCCCCACCCCCCAGTGACATACTTCCTCCAACAAGGACACACCTCTTCTGATCCTTTCAAACAATTTTACTCCCTAGTGACTAAACTATAGACTCAGACTGCCACACTTTGCTGCAATGTATCTTGGCCGTATCTACTCCTATTTTGCTCTCAACTCCTCCTGGATCCCTCCCTCCCCTAACCACATTCCCTTTCCAACACCATTCATAGTCTCTCTCCCTCTACCCCCCCCACACACACACATACACACACACATACACACACACAAACTCACACAAACTCACACACTAACCCACAGAGTCCAGTTAGTGGTGCCCCTATTTGCCTGGGTGCATCTTCAGTGACCACCTCCCCAAAGAAAAACGACTCTTCCCCCTAAACATCCACAGTGTTCTATCTCTGGATGCTGACAAGTCAGAAATCCTAGATCCTGAGCCCCAGGTTCTTTCCTGGTTCTCCTGGCTCCTGGCACTAACAGGCAAGGCATCCCATATCCTGTGCACTCAGTATATTTTATTTGTATATTTAAAAGCCTGGGATTGACCAGTATTTTTTTTTATTTTGAAAGGTACTTATTTATGTAAAGAACTCTTAAAAACAAGAAATCAGATTTGAAACAAAAGTAATAAAAATCTTTTTAGGAGCTGGGTGTGGTGGCGCACGCCTTTAATCCCAGCACTTGGGAGGCAGAGGCAGGCAGATTTCTGAGTTCGAGGCCAGCCTGGTCTACAGAGTGAGTTCCAGGACAGCCAGGGCTACACAGAGAAACCCTGTCTCGAAAAAAAAATCTTTTTAGGAAAAGAGATTATGTAAAAGTCTTATATTCTTACTCATTTTCAGATAATTTTGATTTACAAACTCTTTTTTTAAACAGTATTTTTCTAATTTTTTTTTCAATTCTGGTAGATATTCCATAAATCTTAGCACTAAGTATATAATTAAAAAATATTCCTACTCTAGCCAGATGCACGCTAGTCATAGAGATCTGCTGAAAGATGACCCTAGTTTCCGACAGGATTTCCTCAAATCCTATTTAAAGTGGTGCTCATCGGAGCTTTTTAATCCTGAGCTTTGGAAAGCTGAGCTAAGACGATTATTTCTGAAATCCAAGTGTCTTATTTTCCAGAATCCAGTCAGCTTTGTAGCACGAATTCTGTTGTGCTTTTTCAAAAACCCCTTGGAAATGAAAACAGAATAATCTTCATTTTCTTTCCCCAGGAAGCTCTAGGGTTCGGGCTCAATGAGCTGACCTCTCTGTCCGCATTCATAGATGAATGTAGCAATTATTCACCCACAGTTAACTAACATACACATAATCCACAGTAGTCTAATCCTTTAGAATTTAGAATAAAGATCTTTCTGGTCTAGACTTGTACACAAAAAAACTAGTATTTAGGAAGGTTATTATTTGAGTCAAGGTTCATAAGAATGTTTCTCTACAACTGAAATATTTGACCGACCTCATACATATTCACGTACTATCCATAAAAATACATGCAAATATTTTTAAAACAAAACAAAACAAAACAAAACAAAACAAAACAAAACAAAACAAAACAAAAGGTCTTCACAGAAAAATGAAAAGATTGTGAAAGCCATCTCCAGAGTGGATACAGGAGTTAGAAAAACAGAAAATCAAAGGTGTTAGCATCCTGCCATCCAGTGGTTATTATTGGTACTACAGTACCTTCACATTTATAATTTCCACCCAAGTCTTCCAAAGTGTGAGGACCCCTAAAAGACAATATATGTGATTGTGTGTGCATATGTATGTGAAAATTCTATAATTCTTCAAGTTATTCATAGACATTTTCACAGTCATTAAATTTCAGAAGTGACAGTTAAGCTAATTGAATGAACATAAACATCAGAAAGAGGCTGGCTGTTCCCTATTATAAGCACAGTACTGAGTTCTACGTGACTTTGATATTTTAGAGGAGAATATGGGAAAGAAGAGGCTAGGTAATTCCTGAATGGAGCCTCTTGTCCCAACCCTTTTACTCTCCACCTCAGCCTGCACTGGTCCACAGGCAGATGTTTTTCATCTTTGTAACATAGGAGCATACTAGCCTTACATCCTGACCATCACGTGGAATATTCACATTTACTGAATCCCTTTTCTCTTACTGTACCTTCTTCAAGACTAGCAGGAAGCTTCCTTGGTGGCAGTTAGAGGAAGTCATGCTGTCACCACCTTGGATAATGGCACCATTGCTGGACCACACAATAATCTTGGTCCGGTCACCTTCATGCATGCATGCATGCATGAAAAAAAAAAAAAAGAAGAAGAAGAAACCCTACGTTTGCATCCTAGAATTCTGTTCCCACAGCCATCAAACAACAGATGTTTGGAACTATCCCAAGAGCTGGTTAGTTTGCTCTCACAAAGCTTTTAAGTCAACCACCACACATTAAAATGCACATTTTAACATCCTACTCATGAGCACAATTGGCAAATAATAGACCAGTTAAGCTTTTTAGCTCAGATAGTTATTTACTTCAACACTGAAGCAAGACTGGGTTGCCATCTCATCATGCACACACAGACTGAGTGAGGTTTGCTCACTTCTGACCTCTCTCTCTTCCTTCCTCTCCTTTTAATCTCTTGGTGAAGCTCTTCTTCCCACTTACTCTTCTGGGTATCTCAACTTTATTCTCATCAAAAATCCATCTTGGGGTTTCTGTAACAGAGTGAACAGAAGTGAACAGACGTAAAATGGTCCCCGTGTGTGGCAAAGCAAAGCTTCCCACAGGTAGGCAAGGGGCACCACCGACCTTCGGTCTGTTTTCCATCCTGTTTACTTTATGAGAAATACAGCAGCCGTATAAACTACTCTTAAGCCTCAATTGTGAAAACTGGTTTGCCAAGACAAAGGTCACAGGAAGACTCATGCTCAGTAATCGAAAGGGACAAAGTAAAGCTACATTGTTAAAGTGCTACTCTCAGCAAGGCTGAAAACATTCATTTAGGGAATAGGCAGGGATATTCCCCTGGGACAAAAAAAAAAAAAATGGAGAGGGGAGAGAGGCAGGTATTTAGGTAAAATGGAAGCACTTTCTGCCTTTCTCTTAGTGTTCAATCGTCTCAAAATTACCAGCACCAAGACTGTTTTTCATAGAAGAATGATTTTTTTCTTTAACCTCACCATTAAGTTTGCATTCTCGTTTTAATGTGTCTCCTTTACAGTGATCTTAGGAAGAAATCAGTTTCTTATGTTTATAAATGAAGAATCTACATTTTCAGGAAAGGTGAAGTGTCTTGTCACAAAGCTCTCAAGTGCTCTTCTGTGGCCTTCTCTGCCCTTATCCATTTTTCCTTCACGTCCTCTTTGACTCCTAAGCACACAACTCCTACCTTCTTTATTCTTGGACTTTCTCTTTCCCTTTCACTTCCTAGATCCCTTTGGTGCATATTCTCTCTCTCTCTCTCTCTCTCTCTCTCTCTCTCTGGAAAGAATGTCAAGCAGGCATAGATAGTGCACAGGTCTGAGTTTCACCAGTCTCCACTCTTCTTCAGCTGAGGACCCTTGAATTTCAGGCTTTCCATCTGCAGATGCAGACACTAGGACACCTTGTGGGGGGAGCCCTCTCTCTTGGAGATCCTTGGGATGGGAACCTGGTGCAGAGGAAGAAAGACAGGCAGGCTCACACCTGCCTCCTCTTCCCAGCTCTGTTAAATGATATCATTTGGAATTTTTGAGTATAAATAATAAAATTATATTTTCCATTATCTTTTCTTTCTACTTTCTGGATGACAATTTGCTCAAGGGAGGCAACCTCTCTTTGTGAACACCAGAGATTAACAAATGTTAAACAGTTACTATTATAACCCAGTCTTGAGTCTCCAGTGTAACACTGGTGGGTTATAAATTTAGAACAAATTTACATGAAAGGTCAGTTGCTGAGTGAGAATGGAGATCTACTGATCTGAGTTAAAGTGGGGCGCCAATCAGCAGGGGGTGGGGCTTAGGAGGTGTCCAACCCCACCACACACACACACCTCCTAGTGCTCACTAATGACTCCCAGGCTACATGACATGGTGAAGAGACCCCCAAAAGAGACATGGAGGGTCCATCACCACTGCCTTGGGATTGCCCACTGCCGGTCAGTCAGCTGAGCATTTGCATGGTACAGACTACCTCTCAGATGTCTCCAAAGGAAACAGGAAGACATTGGAGGCCATGTGACCACAGCTAGTGCAAAATCACGTCTCCTCGGAAAGTTTAAAGTATTGATAAATGAAGACAAAGCTCACAATACTGAAGCACATTCTCATAAAAATGTAAAAACATTATGAAGATTGCTATTGATTTAGCTTAATAAAAATAATAGATGCCAGCTTAAATACTAAATTCCCCTGATTCTTCACAGTGTGCTTAATGATTGACACTGAACTTGACCGGCTAGTGGGGAACCCGTTGGGCCTTCCCTTTGTTACCCATCACACCTTCCTTGGAGTTATTTCAATACAGCTTGCCTTCCAATCCTCTTCTTCCCATTTGATCACTGGAAAATAAAGTAGGCAAATTTTGATAGTTACTCTAGTGTTTGAAACCTAGTTCATAGCCCACAGTGTCTAATGAATGTTGTGTTCTTGGCAGAGAGCACTGCATCCCAGGCGCTTCACCAACAGCATCTGTCTATTTGTTTAAGATGCGTGAGGGAGGAAATCATCCTGACAAAATCTTCCAACTGCCCATAAACACTCCTCCCCTCACCGTAGAGCTGGCATTCAGTTCCTGTTATCTCTGCTACACTGTACTGCTGAGATATCAATCAGGTGGGGCTTTAGGAACTCAGTGTGTGTATACTCCTTATGATGCTTCTACTTTTGAGAAACAATACTTTAATGACTTTGCAAACTTGTTTTTAAATACAATCATTTATGAGTCTTGAACTTATGTATTTAATATTTTTCACCAAAAGCCAATCCATTTTCTTTTGGAAAAATGAGATGATCTAGAAAAATTCTTTTGTTCTGAGACCAATCTGCATGCAGTTAGGCTGTCTTGCTCAATTCTGATAGCTACTCATGAGGTTTATCAACTCTGTACAAGGTTAACTACTAACTTCATCTGGAAACCAGTCACACATCTTCAATCAGCCTCAACTGTTTGGGTGGACTATGTCTAAGGAATCTGATAGTGGTTCTGAGACAAAAAAAAAAAAAAATCACTCCTTGAGCTTAAGAATAGTGAGGCCATCATAGGCAGGATCTCCCAAGAAGCCTTCACTTCTCCCTTTTCTGGTCTTGTATCATACCTGAAACTTTCTGATAGGCATTCTGAACCTGGTCAGACACAATGACCTCTGGAGTTTGGAGGGAAGGGTGTATACAGATGGCAGACTCTGACCACTACATGGATTTTAATGTTGCTAATATAGAGTTTTCTTTCCATCTATTTAAAAACAAACCACTTTAGGGATGAATCAGGGGTAAATCGGGTGGCAGTTGGATACCTGAATTGTGGACTGTGATGCCTTAGTAGAAAAGGAATACACAAACAAACACTATAACAGAATTTAGGGTATGTCACTACTGCTGGGGAACGTTATGCTAATTGCACAATAGCAACAGCAGTAGCGCTTCACATCTCCTCAAAGAATGCACAGGTCTCTTTAACCTTGACAGGGGAAAGGGCTCATAGAGAGTTGGAGGAGTGTGAGGGTGACCACAGAGACCCCAGGGATGTGATGATGAGGAGAGCCCCAAATTCTAGGTGACTCAGGCCATGATGAGGCAGGCTATTTTTCTCCTTGTGTGCATGGAGTAGAGAAAAGGTAAATGTATTTACATTTTAGTTTATTCCAGTTTCTTCTCAAAGGGCATAACTTGTGGTCCTTCTGTAGAAGGGAACCTGTGTAATGTTGGAGAAAGGGGAGTGACATGTAGAACAAGCACGCTGAACAGAGATAGTTTCAATTTTTAAAATGAGATTCACAGAATTTCTTCAATTGGTCAGGTTCCAAAGAAATGCTGAACAAATGGCTGAAGGTGGTGCCTGTTAGCGCACAAGCACAAAGCATGTGCTGCGGGCTGCCCTCCAGGCTCCTTGGCTCCTTCCATGCCTGGGGCTGCTCTCACTTCTCACAATGGGTCTTTCCCTAATCTTCTCCAGCTCATGGATGCCTCCCTCCCGCAGCTTTTCATTCCTGTACAACCTTGCTATTTCAGTCTTGTGCTTTCCTTTGCTCTTTCTTTTTGCCTTCATCTCTTGGTCCTCCTCTCTTGTTCCCCCTCCTCCACAGCGCCGCCCCACCACCAGCACGGCCAGGTCCAATCTTCTGGCCATGTTTAGTCTACTATTTTCTCTTCCTGCTCTGAACTCTTCCAGCAGCCTCTGAATGTACTCTACCTCATCTCTACAATAAAAAGAGTCCCCTCAAACCATACCTTGGAGGAGTGATTTCCTCATTTTATACAAAATCTATGCAATGACTTCATTATCAAAGAAACAAGAAAAAAAAAAGGCAGCATCTTTCGCTGCTGCCCTTTTGTGCACCATGCTCTGCCCCCTGGTCAGCCTGCATGGATTGCCTCCGCGCCTTCCAAGCTGTGGCCTTTCCAGCCACACTCTGTGGCCTAGATATATGGTCTAGTGATCTGGGTTCTGATTCCAAATGTAAAACAGCATCTGTACCGCCTCTAAGTATGAAGGATTGTGGCGATCAAGGCGTATTTGTGGGGAAAGGGCACACCCAGAGTTTATAGGAACATGCTGGAATCCCTCGTTCTCTGGTCATAGCCAATCTCAGGGAGAAACAGACCCGCCCCAACTCCTCTTTGTTTTATGACTGTTCCAGTTGTCTACATATTGGACAGATCATTCCAACTTCTCAAATCTGTCCACACACATTCCTCTAATGGCTGAAGGATTCAACAGATACCTTATGGATAAGCTGGACATTACAATCAAAAGCAACTCACTAAAGATGGAGGAATTTGCCGAAACTTTGATTCTATGCTCTGTTGCAATAAACTTAAAAGTGTCCAGTGAAGCAATTTAAATCTCACTGGAAATATATTAAGTAAAGTTGATAGTAGAGAAAAGTGTGATGAATCCCATTGCTGGGTAGAGTGCCAAGGGTGCTGATGCCGGGGTTTTATGAAACACGATCTTGCTGAGTACGTGGTTACAGATGTGTGATATGCAGCCTTACTCTGTTACTCCCTTGTTCTACGCTGTGATCTTGTTCTTCTTATATATGCTTTTCCCTTTCCCCTTTCTCTTGTAATTCCAAATATCTATTCCAGTGCCTCTCTTGCACCCCTAACTGTCTATGGTGGTTTGAGAATGGCCTCCATAGACTCATATATTTAAGTGCTTGGTCCCAGCATGCTTCTAGTGCATAGAATCATTTTGGAAAGAATTTGAACGTTTGACCTTGTTGGGGGAGGTGAGCCACTGGAGGAATGGGCTTCAGGGTTTGAAAAGGCCATGCCTGAGTCCAGGCTCTGTGCCTCTGCCTACATCCTGTGCATAAGATGTGAGTCCTTAGCTATTTCTCCAGCACCATGGTCGCCTGGTGCATGCTTCTCATAATGATGATCATGAGCTCACCTTCGAAAACTGCAAGCAGGGCACCAATTAAATGCTAAGTTGCCTCCATCAAAGCACCTCTTATCAGCAATAAAACAGTAACTAAGACAGTCTTCTTTTCTATCCCCTCTGCATACCACTTCTTCTCTGAGTGAAACACTTCTGCCTCCTAGAGCCCGGCTAACCTCATGCAAATACACTGGCCACTGATGGAGCCTCGTTTCCCCTTTTCTCCTTACTGTGTGTAGACTGCAAAGCTTTGAAGTGCACATAATGAATCATGGAAAGGATTTTCCACTTACTCATAAGGTGCAACTTCAGCTCCATTGTAAAAACTACTACTCTTTTTTTTCCCTTAATTTTGCTTTGTTAAGACAGATTTCTTTGTGGAGCCCAAGCTTGCCTTGTCCTTCATCCTTGACTGCCAAGGGTAGGTGCCATCCCACCAGGCCAGAGACTGCTTTTAGCTTTGCAATGTGAAAACAATACCTTTCTGTATGGGACTATTAAAGCTTTAACTGCAAGCAGAATCAAATATAGTCAAATTTCCAGTTGTCTCAAATGCTTCTAGTGAAGATATTGAGGTAAATGTATACCATCACAGAGCCATTACAGAGAACAAACTTTAATATTTTACATGATTATTTTTGAGTTACAATAAATCCCTTTTCACAATTAGAAGCTTGGGCATGTAGCTCAACAGTAAGTATAGGATCTAGTTAGACTGTGCAAAGCTCTGGGCCTAATTCACAGTAGCATACACTCAAAAAAAAAAAATCTCTAAAAACCAAAAACACTATTTTGAATTAAGTCGTTTTTCTGAGCTTTGAAAGCACCCCTACTCCCTTCCAACATGCCTGTGTGCCAGCACTGCTGAGCTGAACCAGCGCCATCAGGCCCTGATATCACTGTGCCAAGGGGAAAGGTGGCTTTGAAGTGACATTGGCTGAGATCCAAATAGGGTTTAGAAATCTGAGCAGCAGCAGAACTGGGTCATGAGCCTAAGAACCTCCGTGAAATCTCCATGCTCTTCCGTGACCTTTCACTCCTCTCTCTTGAGAATGAAACTTGAACAGGAAAGTAGCTAAGTACAAAGGTCTTTTCTGAAGTCTGATTAAAATAAATATTTCAAAATATGAACGCTAAGAAGCAAGAGAAGGACGCGGGAGTAGCAATATTCTAACTGGTTTACATGATAGACGGAAAATAATTGTAATTACAATTTATATGCACCTTTTCTCGGTATCATTTGATAACCTTTGATTTGTTTCATTCCTGTATAGAGCTATTTGGCCTTTTTCCAGACCTACAATTTGACCCAGATCCTAGAAATAAGAAATTAATACAGATCTGCTGTACAGAAGGGAATAACACAGAATCTCCACAAAGAAATGTGCTCCCTGCAGCCTATTTCTCAGCACTAATGGTTTCTGGGGGTGGGGGGTGTAAATCAACCCCTCACTATTTTTTTCTGGCATTTCTTGAAAACCTGATACTCAGGCCAAGGAAACAAAAATCAAAGTTTGTGATACACACTTACTCCTAGCTTTACTCTAAGTGTTACTGATCAGATGGCGGTGATGTCCTTTCTTCTCCCACTATAGAAATCATGACTCTACCAGGAGCGCGCTGCCCATGTTAGAATTAATTCCAAAGCTCTTTTTTTCTTTCTCTTTTTTTCAAGACAGGGTTTCTCTGTGTAGCCCTGGCTGTCATGGAACTTACTCTGTAGACCAGCTGGCCTCAAACTCAGAAATCCACCTCCCTCTGCCTCCCAAGTGCTGGGATTAAAGGGAGGCGCCACCACCACCCGGCTAATTCCACAGCTCTTGACAGTTCTTTCATTACACCCCCAAGTGTAGGGTGTCAAGGTTTCCAAGACCTTGAGAGAGAGGGAGAGGGAGAGAGAAAGAGCGAGAGACTAGGTTACCACTCCAGGTCCAAGGGTGTCCCAGACCTTTGGACCTCAGGCCTCTAACGCTTCTCGCACTAACACTGTCAGTGCTGTGGCTGCAATCTTGGCTGTCACCCTGCTCCCTTGCCTGCTCTGAGGTCTTCTCTGTCTTGTCAGTGCATTGTTATATTTGCCAGTGACTGTCTGGTTCTGCTGCTTCTGTATCTCAGCCTGCCTGGCTGCCAATCACACGGTGGCCTCCTCATACACAACCACAAGCCAACCATAGCAGACCTCTGTGTTACACTTATACCAGTGAAAGCATAGATTGTTTTGCTCTGTACATAAAAGTCCCTTGCTAGGCCACAAGAGCAAGCACTTCTCCTTTGGTCCAGGTGGGTGTGGTGGTGGGGAAAGTTTTGTGCAAGCTGTGTGGAAATGTTGTACCAGCATCTTCAAGGTACCAATCATGCTATAGCCACAGTTGTCATACCACTTTTGTCAATACAACCGTGTGCTTTAAATCCTGCAGTGTAAGCCACGACAAAGAAGAAAGAACAGAACAACAGCCAAATTCACATCTTATTCACTCCGTCATTGTTCATGATGTGAGCCTAGTCCTATCAAAGTTCTTGACTAAAACAAATTTAGACATAAAGTATTGTGACTACAGATTCCCAGGTTCAACTGGGGGGCAGAAGCAAACATCTTGAGATGAGTCCCATGAGTGGTGCTATGGAGAGAAAGAATGAGTAACATCTGTGAGACAACAGAATAGCCGTAGATCATGGTGAGGTCACCATGCAGAAAGCCGTGCACACTTTTCTGAAGAGAAAGAGACAGGTCAGGCAGTGCTGGACCTGGAGACTTCTGAATCAATTGTGTAAGCAGCAGGCACAACAATGACTATTTCCAGAAAAGACTTCATCTCTAACAAACCTAAGCTCAGCCACCCACCTTTGTTGCCATAGGTTTCTCTGAGCTTCAGTTTCCTTATCTCAAAGCAAGGTGAAATGAACTCTATTCCCTGGGTTATCACGAGGGCAGCAGATCATGCATGGTAACTGGCTCCCCTTTGTGGCCAGGGATGGTGACAGCTGAGGGCAGGAGGATATGATGTTGAGCTGATGACACAACTTGAGGATGTTCAGCCCTGCGCTGTGACTATAAGCCTCTGCCGCGTTACCTGACCATTGGAATGTATTGGTGGATGTGCCCTGGTTCCCTGCTGTGCATGGTACAATGGTCAAGGAGTAAGTGAGGTATCTATGAATGCTTGAGTTTCTGACCTACCTGATTTTGTAACATCGTTGCTAATACTCTGTGTTTCTGAGTTTCTTGTCTCTGGCTGAGTGAGCTTTGATGCAGTGTGGCAAATTGTAGCTCATCACCAGACTGAAGCATCACTGATGCTCATGTTCCACACCAAAGCATGTATTCCACTAGCCGCGCTGTGTCACAGTCCCTAAGATTCTTTGCTCATATATTTTCCACCAGTAGTCTTCTGTTCGTGAGATATCGACCATATGGCATCTCTGCTCACTTCAGCTCTGGATTTTTAAAAATAAGCCAGTCTTTATAAAAGTCACAGATGAGCCCTAGAAAGAGATTCTGTTGGTGAACTGATGGGTCTCCCAGTCACCATAGCAGATAGGATCTTTAGATTGTTGCTACTATCTATGAATGACTAGATACACACATTTTCTTAAACACAAAGGGAAGGGTTCCACCCCCACCTCCATCTTCTTCTTAGGTACTCGAGAATAAACAAATGATTTTATTCTCCAGTTAATGATTCTAATGTGTCTGAGAGTATTGTCTATTATGACAAACTTTTAAAAAAAAAAAACATGTGAATACATGATTTACTTGCTTAAAATTGAAATGGATTTTTATTTCATTCTTGCAAGATTTGAAAACAGCTTATTATTAAATCAAGATGGCAATATGGCATATCTGGGGGAAGCAAATAGGTGGTTTTAGACATGTGAGCTCAGTGGATAACAGCATTTAAGCAACACACTAGTTCCAATGCTTTCTGAATGTCAGAGTACAAAAAGAATATACACATAAAGATACATAGAAGTGCTTCTCAATTCTTAGCCTGGTAATGTCATAGCCCATCGTAAGGTCAAAACTCACTTAATGCATCTAACCTGTCAAACATCACAGCCCAACCTGTGATAGTGTTCCCAAAGCACTTATGTCAGCCTGTTTTGTGGCAAATCATTTACCCTAAATACTACTGTATAACGACATGGTAATAGATAACTTGTATAATCTATTAAATATTGTATTTAGGTTGAAAACCATTTTGTTTTTTTAAAGTCAAATTTGGATCTGCCTATCTAAAAAAAAAAAACATGTTAACCTACAGAATTTTCCAGTAGAAGCCGTGCATGGTGGTGCACGCCTTTAATCCCAGCACTTGGGACGCAGAGGCAGGCAGATTTCTGAGTTCAAGGCCAGCCTGATCTACAAAGTGAGCTCCAGGACAGCCAGGGCTATACAGAGAAACCCTGTCTCAAAAAACCAAAAATAAAATAAAATAAAATAAAATAAAATAAATTTTAAAAAATAAATTTTTTCAAGTAGGGATTCATTATAAAGTGATACAAATAAGCTCTCTACTCATACCGGCCTTAACAGCAGACCAGATTCAGAGTGAACACCAGAGTGTTTTTCAAGATTTACCAACTTAATTAGTCACAGTACAAGAATTATGCTAAGAAATCAATTCATTGGAGAATTCCTTTGAACTTTTAATTTTTTTATTCTGTGTGTGTATGCCTGAGAGAGAGAGTGAGAGCGAGAAAGAGAGAGAGAGAGAGAGAGAATGAGAGAGAGAGAATGCTTGTGTGCACACTGAAGTGCATATTTGTATGCATGTGTGGAGGCCAGAAGAGGGCATCAGTGTCTTTCTAAATCACTTTTTGCCTATCTTCTTGAGACCAGGTCTTTCCCTGAACCTGAAGCTCATGTTTTCTAGGCTGGGCTCCTGTCTCTGCCCCACTCAGATCTGGAGTTACAGGTATTCATGGACAAAGGTTGGTCCCCATGCTTGTCCAGCCAGTGACTTAACAACAGAACCAGCATTCCAGAACTGTGTATTTTTCAGGGAGATACAGCTTTATTTTGTGTGTGATTCATGTGTGTGTGTGTGTGTGTGTGTGTGTGTGTGTGTGTGTGTGTGTGTGTGTGGTATGTGCATGTACATGTGCTCACATGTGTTCAGTGGTTGTTAGTTATCTTCCTTGAGTTTGCACCACTTTATTGGGGTCATGTCTCTGGCTGGAGCTGAAGCTCACCGATTCTATCTAATCTAACTAGCATTTCAAGAGATCCCCTCTCTGGGATCCCCTCTCTCTGGGATCCCCTTTCTCTGGGATCCCCTCTCTCTGGCTCCCATGTACTAGGATCACAGAAGGGAATCACATCTGCAGGCTTTTGACATGGGCTCTGAGGATATGATCAATGGTCCTCAGACTTGTGGGCAAGTGTTGAGCCATTGAATTATCTTACAGAGCTTATTAGGAAATTCTTTATTAGTAAGAAAGAAATACACAATTCTGACTTGTTTTAGTAATACCTTGCTCTTCAAATAAATAGAAAACAATTCATATATACATATGTGTGTGTGTGTGTGTGTGTGTGTGTGTCTGTATATGCATGAGAATATTATGTCTGTGTGTATGAGAGAGAGAAAAAGAGAGAGTTACATAGATATTAGAATATATATAAAAAAGTAATTTCAATATTTTGTGCAGTACTTCTAAATGGATACTTCATTACATTGTGTTACTGTTTCACTGACATGCTCGATGGAGCAGTACAGAGAATGTTAATGTGACCTCTGCTCTGCTTGCACTGGCCTCACTTGTCTAACCTGGGTTGACCGTGGAAATGAGCGCTGATGCAGATCCTCAAGGCTGGAGGCCACAGTCTGTGAACACAGCTGTAGCTGTTTGCTTTGGCTCACCAGAGAGTTCCACCGAAAGAATATATTTTTACTTGACTTTTACTAATACTTTACAGTCATATGGTCTTTATTCAAAGATCAAATTACTGAAGCCTGACAGAAGCTAGTATAGAAAAGAATCCTAAAGTTAATCCTCAGTGAGTTACTCTTTTGTCATCTAAAGTCCCTCAATGTGAAGTTTTGACAAGACTGCTTTTCCTATCTGTGAGCTGACTCTGTGTTTAGAAAGGGCTTGAGTCAATTGGCTAGTCCTGAAAATCTGTGCAAACAATTGAAGGAAAGCAATGGAATACAAAAGGATAAGAGAAAAAAATGGGTGTTTAAGAAGAACTAGTAGGTTCTCATATAAGTTTTGAAGGTTCAATATATAATTAGTTAAATATATAAATACAAATAGAACAAGGCTCAACCCCAAAGATATTAAAAAGTTTAAAGAAAAGATTAATCCCTTTGGCCTAGTTTATTTTAAAGTGTGTTTCCTGTGTCAATGGGATCTTCACTGGAGCTCTTTGCAAAGTAAATTATAGACTGTGTTAGATAAGCTTTATCCATGAATATTCAGAACCTTTTCATCCCAGATCAATTTGATCAGAGGAATGGTATTTGAGACAGAAAAATTAATATTAATCATGATTAAAATTTTGTCACAGAAATTAAGACCTGGGAGACAGTTGGTAAAGTGTTAGCTCTACAAGCATGAGGACCTGAGTTTGACCTTCAGTACCGAAGCACAAAGGTGGGGGCATGGTGGCCACACACTTGGAATCCCAGCTCTGGGAAGGTGGAGGCAGGGAGATCCCTGGGGCTCACTGGCTATTGACTAATACCTAACAGAGGAGCTCCAGGTTCAGTGAGAGACCTTGTCTTAAAAAATACAGAGACAGATTGAAAAGGACACCAGATGTCAACCTCTGGATTCCAAACACTGACATGTATCCACACTCACACACACACACACACACACACACACACACACACACACTCACATTTGTTTAAACAGTGAAGATTTTTAAACTCACTAAAATGTATCAAGTCCTTATCGACATCAAATTATAGTACCAGTGGCAAGAAAGAGAATTTATCGAACGGAGTTTGTAACTGAAAATGGTCTACTATAATTATATAATTGGTTTCTTATGTGGCATAATTGCTTACCATGAAGTCTAGAAGGAAAGATAAACCAAATACACTTAAGGAATTAAGTAAAACTTTCACTGGCTGTTGAAGGACGGCCACTGAGTTCGCTTGGTGAGGCCCATCAGTGCAGGCTTTGCTAGCATCAGACAGGCGAACATGGCCCTGTGATCAAGTGGATTAACGGCAAGAGAGAACAAGTATCTTACGGAGCTGGAGGCAGCGCTGAAGATTGCAGTGTGCTCTGACATAGCCATCGAGGACACTGCATCCAAAACCTGTCAAGATTATACACATGCAGAGAAGTCATTCAGACACATAAACCTCCGTTTCTTTCCTAGAAAGTCTGTGTTCTCAACATTCAGGACTTTTCATGAGGATCAAATAACATCAAATATATAAAAGAGTAGTACAAACTATAAACCTGTAAAAAAAATTTTACCATGTAAGTGTTTAATAGAATTTGCTTATTAATGAGGTTTGATATTTACCATCTTTTGTGTAGTCCAGTGGCTATGGATAAGATATACCCCATCAATTCATTCTTGTTGTCGATTAACTTTTTAAAACTTCTTTAAAAATGCCGACTCATCCTTCAAACATGTCGCGTCTTAATACAGCCTTTTCTTGCAGAATCAAGTTTCAGTTTTCTTCGGGGTTTTGAATCGAGACTGCTTGCTGGCCCTTTGAGAATGCAATGTCAACATCCTAATTTATTTTCAATTAGTGGTTAATTTACTTTAAAATGTGTTACCAATGGTTCCCAGTCCTAAGAGTTTCCCAGAGCAGCCACGAGTACTGGGACCCCACCTCGTTTCTCTTTTGTGGAGCAGTAATAGGTCACGTAAAATATTAATTAGCCTATTCAGAGCTAACTATCAGACAGAATATTTGAGGCTTCTGAAACCTCAGCAATCTTCTGTGGCCAACCAAAAACACTGATCATTTCACCCTCAGCAAACTCTAGAACACAGACAACACATCTCCTTCAGAGCGCTCAGGTTTGGTTAGATAGTCTCCAATAAGCAATAACAGCATTCCTATACAAGTGACAGTGAGCCATGAATTGTGAACAAAAACAAAAGGTGCTCCTACTTCTGTCCCCCAGTCACAACATTTGTACCTCCATTAAATTAAGTTAATAAAATTTCTAGTAACATAGCCAATAGGATATTTATGTCTTCATTTTGATATTATTAAAAGGCAAATAATAACTTTAAATAAAATTTTCATATTTTAATTTCCAACTAGAAATTTCTTACTTATTACAAATCTAAAATAAATATCTGAATATGAACAAGTTGACAAACCTAATGTGCTATGCTTTGTAAGGCACAAACTTTTCCCCTCTCCCCTCTGCTTTCATGAGGATGCTCCCCCAGGCACCCATGCACTTCTGCCTCACTGCCCTAGTATTTCTCTACATTGGGGCATCAAGTCTCCACAGGACCAAGGGCCTCCCTTCCCAGTGATGCCAGATAAGTCCATCCTCCGCTACATAAGCAGCTGGAGCCATGGGTCCCTTCATGTGCATTCTTTGGTTGGTGGTTTAGTCTTTGGAAGTTCTGGGGCTTCTGGTAGGTTGATATTGTTGTTCTTCCTATGGGGTGTAAGGCATAATCTTAAGAAAACATAAGAAACAATAATAGCACTAGAGGGAATGGAAATTTATTGTAAAAATAAATCTTGAAGACTGCCTAATTTAAGACCTTCTGTCTATTTTGTTTAAGTCAGTATGGGTAAAGAGAGTAACAGCAAGTCTGCAAGCAAGTCTACAAAAGAGGAAGACACACTCAAGCAAGCTCTGAAGCAACCACCTGTAGTAAAATATAAATATGAATTTGCGATCCAGAAAAATTGGGCAAAGACTGGTTAATCTCTAGAAAAATTGGGCAAAGACTGGTTATATTCTAGAGAAATTGGGCAAAACTGGTTATAATCTATGACCTGTTGCAATTAAACAAAGTCAAGGTCATATTTGAATTAAGGCATAAACAAACAAGTCAAACATATGTTTGAAATCACAATCAAATATTTTGTTCAGAGCAGAATGCCTCCATCCTTTCTGTGGAATGAATACGAAGACAAAGAAATACATTTTCTGGCTTAAGAAGGTGGGAAAGGATCTGCCAGGGAGAAGGGAGACTGGGAGATGGTTTCAGTTGGTAAATGAGCCTACCATGGAAATCTGACAACCCAAGTCTGACCTATCTCTAAAGGACAGAGAGGGCGTGAGCATCATGGAAAGTTACTATCACCAGTGGTCAATGTACAGTGAATGTATTCAAATTACAAAACAATAGTAATGAATAAAGAATCAAGTATCCTAAGGGCTGAAGAGATGGCTCAGTGCTTAAGAGCTCTAGCTACTTTTCAGAAGACCTTGGTTTGCTTCCCTGCATCTATACAGCAGCTCATAAAGTCTGTAACTCAAGTTCCCCATCATCTAGTGCTCTCTTCTAGTGCTTCCACAGGCACCAGGAACCCATCATGTATGTATACAGGCATACATTCAAACAAATGTTTAAAAAGTACCACATGTCCTATTAGTCCTGTTTCGCCTAAAATTTGCATGGCCTTGCCAAGTCTCCCAGTACTTGCCTTCTGTTCAGCAGCACCTCCCAGCTGCTGCTTTCTAGGTCAGTTTTGTGACTGCTCAGAAAACTCAGATTAACAAGGCTAACAAACAGAAAAAAACAGGAAGAGAAGAGGTAGGGAAAGTAGAGTGATGAGGGAGAAAATAGCTGATTTAAGCAGTATTAGTGAAAACCACAGGCCACAGAGCTCTGAGCATTGACTAAGGAGAGAGGACAGAGCCACACAGATACCACTGCTAACCCAAGACAGAAGCCAAGCTACAGTCATGTGTTATTTTCAGCTATTACAAATTGGAGCTGGAATACGGACATTGAAACAAGCAGTGTGGTACATGCTGAAAGAAGAGAGGACAGAAGTTCATAGAGAGCATTGGAGAAGCTGCTATTGTGCCTGGAGGGAGGTAAACTACATCAGCTGAGACTAAAGGTGTGCAAGGGAGCTGGCCAGGCAAAGACTGGAGACTGAGCTTCTCGGGCAGAATAAATGGATTCAGTAAGCATCCACATGGAAGGAGAGTATTACCAGAGAAGTGAGGTATCTCGACCTCTAGGAGAATGTAGATCTGGAGGAAGGTGGATGGGACCTTTAAGACATTCCAAGGTCTAACATGTCAAAGCCTATATAGCAAAAATCACTGAAACTGTAACCAAATAACTTGAAAAAAAATTTAAAATCACTAACTAATGATTCTCATTCATGTATAAATTTACTTCTAAACTAGAACCAATTAAGATAATTAAGACTAAAAGATAACTAAAAATTTTGCAAGGACTCTTGAATCCCACTGTGGCTTTTAATTATTACCTTCCCGTTGGAAATGAGTCCAGCCTGTCCTGAAAATGGCCTTTGAATTTAGTCACCTGATCCTAGTTCTACGGCTTACACTTTTCTCTTGGAAACGGTCTTTTTAAAAAAAACCTTCTGGTTGTTTGGATTTTTAAAATGCTTGTTACATTTTAGAAGCTTTAGAAGTTTAACACTCAACTTCTGAGAAACCCTGGTACTGTGTACCTTCAAAGAGTCTTTAACTTAGCACACTCCAGATTATTTCTAATCATGTTTAATCAATAAAAACAAGCTTCTTCCCCCCACCCATGTTGGAGAGATAGCAGGTGTTAAAAGTGCTTGCTGATCTTTTAAAGAATCCAAGTTCAGTTTCCATCACCAGTATCTCATGATAACCATCTCTTGTAACCGCAGCTCCAAAGAATATGATGCCCCTTCTGGACTCCTGGGGTACCCAAACACATATGGCATGTACTCAGACACACATTTAAAAAAGCCCATTTCAACAGGTATCCTAAATGTATATACATAGATTTATATGTATATATTACACATACATAAAAATTATATTTTACTTATTCTAGAATATGTATGGCTTTATTTTAATTGTATGTATATGGGCATTTTACTTGCATGTATAATCTGTACATCATTTGCATGCCTAGTGGGCAGAAGAGAGCATCAGATTCCCTAGAATTAAAGTTATAAATGGTTGTGAGCTATGATATGGCAGCTGGAAATTGACCTCAGGTCCTCTGGAACAACAACCAATGCTCATATCCATCTCTGTGTGTGTGTTTGTGTGTGTGTGTGTGTGTGTGTGTGTGTGTGTGTGTTTTCTTAAAAGCTGTTTCACTCTTGAGACCTAACAGGTAATCCCTATTCATTCTCTTTTTTCTGGACAAGCTCTACATAGGAGACATCTCATTTCTAATATAGAGAATTAAACATGTTTTGTGTGTATGGTACTGAGAATTTAACTTAGAGCCTTATGCATGCATTTCAGCATAGAGCAACCTTATTTCTCAGTATGCAGGTACATCTTCGTTTAGAGTTAATTCAATGTTGTTAGTATTTTGATTACAAAAGAAAAATTCCAACCACAGGATTCACTGTGCCTTTATTCCGGAATGGATTCACCAGTTTATGCCGCTGTGTCCTTTACAATGAATTTCAGACGTGTACGGTGTTGTGGCTCTCCCGAAGCCTTATGCTTCTTGCTGCAAGGAACACAGAAGAAAGGGTAAGTCTTAGTGTTTCAAAATTTAACCCCATGGGCTTTAATAAAGGAAAAATTAAAAGGTAAAAAGGTTTAAAATGTACACCAAAGAGAACCATGACTTAAGCCCTCTGAGCACTCCCTTAAAGGAATGTCATCTTTCCTGGATGGGGTAAATGCTCTTGCACAGACCACTGAAGACCTTGAGTGGAAGCCAGAGGGTGAGTGCTCAGGTTTGACTGGTTTTGACCTAGCTCTATCATTTACTGGAAGATGTGAGGCAATCATTCAACCTGATTTTTCCATTCTTTATAAAATATAAGAACTCAGCAGCAGTCTGGAATTCCTGGGGAAACTTAAAATGTATGCATTTTATTTTAAATTTTATTTTCCAAACTTTAATTACATTTTTTAAATTTTAACATTTTTTAATTTCATATTTTCTTAACATTTCAAATGTTATCCCCTTTCCTATTTTTCCCTCCGAAACTCCCTATCCCCTCCCCTCTCCCCCTGCTCACCAATCCACCTGCTCCTGCTTCCTGGTCCTACACTTCCCCTATCCTGGGACATTGAGCCTTCACAGGACCAAGGGCCTCTCCTCCCATTGATGTCCAACAAGGCCATCCTCTGCTACATATGCAGGTGGAGCCATTGGTCCCTTCATGTGTACTCTTTGGCTGTTGGTTTAGTCTCTGAGAGCTCTAGGGGTACTGGCTGGTTCATATTGTTGTTCCTCCTGTGGGGCTGCAAACCTCTTCAGCTCCTTGAGTACTTTCTCTAACTCCTCCATTGGGGTCCCTGTGCTTGTCCAATGGTTGACTGTATTTTCAGGGACTGTCCGTATCCTCTCAGGAGACAGCTACATCAGGCTCCTGTCAGCAAGCACTTGTTGGCATCCACAATAGTGTCTGGGTTTAGTGACTGTATATGGGATGGATCCCCACTTGGGGCAGTCTCTGGATAGCCTTTCCTTCACTTTCTGCTCCACACTTTGTCTCTGTAACTCCTCCCATGGGTATTTTGTTCCCCCTACTAAGAAGGACCAAAGTATCCACACTTTGGTTTTCCTTCTTCTTGAGTTTTACATGGTTTGTAAATTATCTTTGGTATTCCTAGCTTCTGGGCTAATATCCACTTATCAGTGAGTAAATGCATGCGTTTTTAATATTTAAATATTATAAATACCTTTAAATATAACATTTAAATTCAGATTCCTATGGCACTATGTCATTGTAGACAAATACCACCATAAGTAGCCAAGAAAGCTTAACATCTCAACACCTTAACATGTTAAGCCAACGGATCTTAAGATAGCATTTATTCTACAGAAGAGTGTAAATACTGCTTTCAAAAATAAAAATTGTGGGGCTGGTGAGATGGCTCAGTGAGTAAGAGTACCCGACTGCTCTTCCGAAGGTGATAAATTCAAATCCCAGCATCCACATGGTGGCTCACAACCATCCGTAACGAGATCTGGTGCCCTCTTCTGGAGTGTCTGAGACAGCTATAGTGTACTTACATATAATAAATAAAATAAATCTTTTAAAAAAAATTAAAAAATTAAAATAAAAATTGTTCTTGGTCTTATAGAATGTTTGTCTTCCTTGTGGTCTACAGTTTCCTTTCAAGGTCTCTGAAAAGCTGTCACTTAGAGTGGAAATTAGTGAAAAGAGTTATGAAACCTGCTCAACAGCAGGCAGCTGTCTAAAAAAAACCATAATTGGATTGTGAGGAGGAAGTGGTGGTTTAGGCCAGGCGTGTGCCTGGGTTTGGCCTTGCAAACTGAGACTATCAGATGGAAAGATTAGTTTTTGTGATACAGAGCCAAGAAGTCATGAGAGAAATGAGGGGAAGGAGGCAGGTGGGAAGAGATAGAAGAAGCCCAACGAACGCCCTCCTACACTTAACGAACTCAATACCGGCCTGTCTGCTTTTCCTACTGCCACCCACTGTGCAGGCACCTTTCACCACCTTCCTTTATCTTCATAGTTTACAGATGAGCAGTCAGGGTTCAGATATTATAAACCTCCTGTCTAAGAGTGTTTAAAGAGAACATTGTTAAGCCAGGCATGGTGGCGCATGCCTTAAATCCCAGCACAGAGAGAGAGAGAGAGAGAGATAGAGAGAGAGAGAGATAGAGAGAGAGAGAGAGAGAGAGAGAGAGAGAGAGAACACGAACATTGTTGTTTGTAATGAATTATCCTAATCTGGGCCGTGGGCATCAGAAAGAGGTGATGCCAGGGAGGGAAGCTAAGGGTGTGAGCCTAGTTTTAAAGAGGTGTGTGCAAGACACTCAGTTTGACTCTTGAGTCAAGTCTGCCTTGAAAGCTCATTGGAATAAAAAAAGGCGAACAGCCCCCTCCCCGGGGTGTTATGCCTGCGATCCATTACCACAAAAACAAGTTCCTCTGGTAGGTCTTAGATATTATCTGATCATGGTTCTGGCTTTCATCCAGGACCCAACTGTGCCCTGTGGAACTGAGAACACTTTCAGGGAAGCAGCTCTCTGCGTTCAGAGGCATGATAAAAAGAAACATTTCACAACGACTATACATCGCATAGAAGCGTCTTTTAAATGGAGCTTTATCTGAATAATTAATTCAACCTCTTGATTCCGTGGGGTTTTTGTTGTTGTTGTTGTTTTGTTTTGTTTTTAATAGCAATTATGTGACATTTATGCCTCATTGACATTTTATTTGTTATTTTATTTGCTTCCTGACTGCAACATTTCTGGCAACTTGGAAGACCAGAAAGGAGGCTAAGGAAAGGCTGCTGTTCTCAGACTGGGAAACTCTATCTTCCTCCACAGTGCAAGCATTGCAGAATCTAAATTTTCAGAAAGGTTTTCTGATGGTTCAGTGCTCTTCTAAGACAGAAGCCAACAACAACAAATTACAACTTGAGGCTGGCAGGTGGTGCCTTCAGGGAAGGCACTTGCCTTACCGACCTGAGGGCAGAGTGTAGCCTTCACAACTGACCTCTGAGAGTTATCCTCTGATGTCTACACATGCTCCTTGGCCTACACATGTCTTCACTCAACGTACATTTAAAATAAATATTAAAAGTAAAATTAAAAAACAGATGAAGCCGGCCGTGCTAGTGCATGCCTTTAATACCAGCACTTGGGAGGCAGAGGCGGGAATTCGAGGCCAGCCTGGTCTACAAAGTGAGTTCCAGGACAGCCAGGGCTATGCAGAGAAACCCTGTCTCGAAAAAATAAAATAAAATAAAACAGCGATGCGTACATGCTTTCTTTCCCTGTCGTCCTCCACTGTTGGCTAGGTTATTGTGATTCTTCTGGCACTTGGTGGCTTTATTGTTGTTGTTTTGTTTTGTCTTGCTTTTGTTTTGTTTTGTTTTGTTTTACTTTTAAACTGAACTTTAACAGTTTTGGGTTTGCCCCTGTGCCATGCCCTGCTTCCTTAATTGTGGTCTGTTCTTCCAAGCGCTCTCATCAATACCCTCTACTCCCGTGGTATGCACAGTGCTCACCAGGGGCAAAATCATTCAGGAAGCATGAAAATCAACTCTCATGACAATGAGGGAAAGCAAGCTTAAATAGGATTGCAGTTCCTGGAAAATCAGAGGCAAGAAACAGACAGTCCTACTGGTTTTAAGAATATTGGTCTTTGTTCTCTGAAGGCCTGGCACACCTATGCCTGCACTCAGGAATGCACACGGGAAGCCTAGTGTCCAGGGCCAGTTTCCTGAAACGCCACTTCCGCATCCGTTTATTAGAGCTTGACTACGGACACTAGACTCCGGTGCACAGCTTTGTGTTCCACTTATCATTTACTCCGTGAGTGTTATGCAGCCAGAGGACCAAATGTTGGGACAACAGTGCCATAGTTCTGTAAAAGAAGTGCTCAGGAGAGGAACTGTCATGGGAGCAGACAAAAGATATGCAGCGAGGCTCTGGGGGAGGGGTAGTCGGTGTGCTCCAGAGCTTCGGGTTGGCCAGTCAGTTCATCTCTTGCCTCCTACAAACCCCAAAGCAGTCACTTATTATGATCGCCATGTCTAACACACCCTGGCACCTCTTGCTGGTACTCTTTCCTTAACAATAAATAGTCCACTGTTAGTCACTAAGACCTTAGCCTCACAACTGAGTGACAGCTTTGTTTTAGCTTCCAGGGTAGTTGGCCGGTACTGAAGGTGGCAGACCAAATGACCAACAGTCAGAAGTGCTAAGATGGCCCCTGCCAGGGAAAGAAGCTGGATTGGACTCTTTAAATGAAAAGCACTAACTGGTTAATAAAATAAATTTCATTATAACAAATTTCCAAATCAATTTACTTAATGATCACTGCCTTTAGCTCATCTGCTTGTTCTCATCTTTCATGGAGAGTTTCTGTTAAGGTCAAAATCTGGAAAATGAGAAACCATGTTTCCAGATGAGCTCCTGTGGTTTGTGCAGTGCAAATAAATCATTTTATCACAACAAAAAAAAAAACACCGGAGGAAAATGCTTGTGCGTCACCATGTGTTTACTGAAACCACTGGAGACTGTCATCTGGGTCCTCTGGGCTGTACCTACAGTGCCTAGAGATTGGAAACTATTCTAACTTCCATCACAGGTACCAAAATGATGTGAGGTTCCTGACTTCTCTTTGGTGCTCCTCAAGGACTCTTTAGGAACTCAGTTCATTTCTTATATGATTCTTTTCATCGTGTTTCTTAAAAGCCTGCCAGTATTGCTTCTTTAGAGAACATTCCCTTATGCACCCTTATAAATCTCAGGATTGAAACCTAAACACAGAAATAGTAATACACACACACATACACACACACAAAATGATTCTGGTGAAATCTAGTTAAGGTGTGTGTGTGTGTGTGTGTGTACACGTGAATGAACAATAATATACATCCTAATTATCAATTAAGAATAACCAACATGCAGTATAACAAGATACCAATGTAAGAAATTGTTGCTCTTAGATCTTGAGCTACTTTCCATATGTAATACTTGCACAAGAAGCAATACAACAAAGAAAGGATGCTATAAGTATGAAAGACTTGTTAGAGGATTGCTGAATCTGAACATTTTTTGTCAGTGACAAATTGGGAAACAGTCCATGGATTTGCTTCTAAATACATTCTTTGTTCTAGGATGGTGCACTGGCTATACCCTTCCACATTGTGGAACAGACACTGGTAAGCACCATTTAAATGTGTGGAAATACTCACAGACCTAAGGTACTCCCAGAAGGACAGGCTGAGGGGATATACTTGGAGATGTGCTTAGTGGCACATTCAGGATTGAAAAGCTCTAGACTGGGAAGTGGAAAAACTTAGAGATTTGAAACTCAACTTAGAATCTGTCTTGCAAAACACTTCCCAGTCATGAGGTTTACCATTCCTGTAAAGTGCTTGCAATTTTGCCAGAACCACAAGTGGGAACTTGAAATATGTTACACATTATCCTATATTCAAATTTCAGAGCTATCTAAAAAGCCAGACTCTCGTGAATAAATCAGATGAGCTGAAAGAGGCATTCCTTTTCCCAGGAGACGAGGGGGGCCACAGTCACTAGAGAAAATGCCATATCGTTACTCTAGAAACACTCATGCTATGCTCCTAAAAGCAGCTTCACAGCTACACTTGAGTGTGACATTTTTCAAATAATAATAATAATAATAATAATAATAATAATAATTTAATAATAATGACAACTCCAGAAATAAAATTCCAAAATATAGAGAAAATCATCTAGCTTACACAATTTACAGCGTAGATGTCTATTCCAGAAATAAGTTCATTTTCTATGTTCACACTACCGTTTAAATTATTATTTTCGCCATTCCAGCATTTTTCCATCATCAGAAACCTAACATGGGATTTGCATTACAATAACAAGATATGAAAAGTTAGCATATTTAATGTGAATTTAATCACATTAAGAAGGAATTTTACTTACAAAATAAACAGAATGCTTAAAGTTAACATTAATATTTAAATAGTAAAGCTTAATTGTCTAGGTGTTTATCTCTACTTTATTCACATTAATATCATTTAGTCAACCTGTAAAGTTTATATAGTAAGACAAGTTAAAACTGGAAAATTACTTCATACTAGGTACAATTGAAACATATATGTGACAGATGATTTCTATTATAATTTGTGTTTACAATATTCAAAAAGGAATTTGCCACAAAGAGAATTAATTCATTTTAATTTTTACTCTTGCATAATATAGAACTCAAGAAATACAAAAGAAGATTAAAATGACTAATTTTCTAAGCAAAAATATTTTACAAATACATCTACTGTTAAAACATTTCTTTTAAAATTTTTATGTTTTTAAGGTACCATTATGACTTTTTCAATGAAATATTTTTATGTTTCTTCTTCCTTCCATCTATCTGTTCACCTCTTCTTTGATATTCCTCTCTGAAGCTGAGAAAGAAGGTTAGAGGGGAGAGAGAGTTTAGGTCTCTTTAGTCTACTTCCTGCTGATTTGGGGTGTCCAGTTCCTAGGGGCATGTCCGATCTTCATTGGAAGGATATCTCCAAGCAATAGCAACAAGCAAATAGCAATCCAGCAATCTAGTGATCCAGCCATCCAGCCATCCAGCCATCATCCAGCCATCCAGCCATACAGCCATCCAGCCATCCAGCCATCCAGCCATCCAGCCATCCAGCCATCCAGCCATCCAGCCATCCAGCCACCCAGCCACCCAGCCACCCAGCCATCCAGCCATCCAGCCATCCAGCCATCCAGCCATCCAGCCACCCAGCCATCCAGCAATCCAGCCACCCAGCAATAGCAAAAGCAACCAATGCAACCCAGGATCTAAAAGTAGCAGGGACCAGCAGGGACCAGCAGGGACCAACAGGGACCAGCAGGGACCAACAGGGACCAGCAGGGACCAGCAGGGACCAGCAGGGACCAGCAGGGGCAAAAATGGCCACAGACCCCCTCAGGGCTTTCACATTTATACCGTCTTAAGAGTTTCCAGAATTCCGCAGGGAGGTGGTGGCGCACGCCTTTAATCCCAGCACTTGGGAGTCAGAGGCAGGTGGATTTCTGAGTTAGAGGCCAGCGTGGTCTACAAAGTGAGTTCCAGAACAGTCAGGGCTAAACAGAGAAAAAACACTCACAAAAAAAGAGTTCCCAGAATTCCAAACACACTCCTCCTAGACTATGAGACAAGTCATAATTAGCAGGCATGGACAATCTGAAGCAGCCCCATATCCCACACCTAGGATTAAAACAATAACATAACTACATAACATAACTGGGTTTTGTTAGTTTGTTTGTTTGTTTGTTTGTTTGTTTTGTTTTTCGAGACAGGGTTTCTCTGTATAGCCTTGGCTGTCCTGGAACTCACTCTGTAGACCAGGCTGGCTTCGAACTCAGAAATCCGCCTGCCTCTGCCTCCCCAGTGCTGGGATTAAAGGCCTGTGCCACCTCGCCCTGCTACATAACTGGGTTCTTAAAGAAACCATAATTCTCACTATAGCTTTTTGCCCCCCCC
Source organism: Mus minutoides (assembly GCA_902729485.2). Taxonomy (NCBI): domain Eukaryota; kingdom Metazoa; phylum Chordata; class Mammalia; order Rodentia; family Muridae; genus Mus; species Mus minutoides. The sequence goes on from LR750016.1 coordinate 421,705, forward strand.
CACCATACCTCATTATTTAACTGAAACATAAAAATAAGTTCATGGACTTGAAGAAATGGATTTTAAATATTGAGCAAAGTTTATCTAAATTATTCTATATGTATGAGACAATATTCAGCTCATCTTGGCAGAGTTTCCTCCAGGAACATTATCACCCCGTTGTCAACTTAATTGCAAAGACATAGTTGGTATGCTAAAATCTTTGAAAATTTAAAAAGAGTGCTTTAAATATGCAGAAATAAAACAGGAAGGAACAAAATCTAGTTTTTAATTTTCTCTGAATTCTTTTAGCCTAGTTGGTGTCAGGTCCAGGGTTAAATCACAAAAAGAAGGAAAAATCACTGACATAGTTTGTATTAACTATTAATTATTAATACATCCTATTTAGTCAAATTCAGAAATCATTGAAGCAATGATTGTTTGGTATTCATTCAAACGATGTGAACTTCCAGTTCCATTGAAAGTGCTCAAGGTTTTAAAATACCGTTTAGTGAGATATTGTTCTTATGATAAGTGGTATATTTTCCCTTCATTTTGAAAAATCTGTTCACTTGTCTGATGTAAACGACCTGTTCATGAACTATGAAAATGTCTGGCATGAAAGTAAATTTTCAAAAAATAAGCATTTAACCTGAAAAACACGAGCCCATTTTTGTCTTTGCTTGTGTCTGATGTGTCTTGTGCACATATATGTATATGCATTTTACTCCATGAAAGATAAGACAAGCAGCTGTGCCCAAGCTACTGGCAAGGAAAGGTTTTGCCCAGGCGACTTCTTTTATTCTGCACAATTGTAGCTATAAATATCATTAAAGTAACTGAGCACATGGCTAACCCCACTCTATGCTTCTCACAAAGTGAGCCTGTTAAGGAACACAGAGCCAGGGAACTATGAGGGCCAAGTCTGCGCAGTGAAGCTTCAACTCCTCAGTTAGTTAATCATAAAGCTGAGATAGAACACTTCCTGCTGGACTGACAGACCACCTAAGAGTTCTCAGCCTTCTGACATCAACTCTCCCTGGAGCTCTCCGGACAGGACAGTCGTGGGTAGAAGTTAAGGGAGAACATCTTACACCATGTACTGAAATAGATCCCTTGGCATCTAGTCACTGAAAGTGTCTGTGATGGCTTCTTGCTGACGTGGTACCGGGCACGAATTCCTACAGCCCCGGGAAGTGTTTCCACATCTACTAAGTTTTTTATATCCATCTGTTAACGTGGTGCTGGCAACGATTTATTGCTTCTCTTTATCTTTAGAATGTCAAGCTACTTTAATTTAATGTGTATAACAGCAAGCATGAAGTATTTTTACAACAGTGTACCTGTTTTGTGTCTTTAATACACACATCACTTAGAATTTGGAAAATAAGACTGCTTTGTGAAAGGGAAATCGAAGTGGCCTCATACGTATTGGACCTTAAGAAAATTCTCACGGGTCTTTTCCTGATCCCTGGGATGGTTGGCAGATGAGAGACAGGCTCCTTCTCCCTTTTATGTATGTAATAAAGCAAATGTTGCCTGTTTGTAACTCCAGGAAGCCGCTAATGAGCCTCCCGAGAAACAGTTAATTCCCAAACCGCCTTTAAAGGCTGAGCCTATTTATATACACACTTAGAACCTGCTAAGAGTTATCTTTGCTGTTCCAGCTACCTTTGCAGGAAGATAATTCAGGAATGGACACAGAATGATCAGCCCCCACAGCCTGAGGGCCTTATGCACCTACCTCAGAGAAGCTGACAAACCCAGCACTGGTCCTTTCCCCTCCAAGACGAAGGCCTACGTTTACAGTTCTTTAGAAGCCTGGAGCAGATGATAATTTTTTGCATTCCCACTACCCACTTCTAACTGACATGCAAATGTTGGGGGTTATCAGAATTAGACCTGTGCTCTTTCCATCCTCCAGGTGATCCATCTAATACAAAGGCTCTCAGGGTTTGGGTTCTTACGTTTATACCTCTAAGGTTTCATTCTAACTGTCTGACTCTAATAACCAATGATGCCTACTAACATCTCTTGGATGTCTAACAGACGTCTTCATTCTAACATGACTGAAACAGAGCTGTTTCACTCTGCTCCCCAACTCATTCCTGCCGTCCTTACTAAATTGTGAGCACCCACTCAGTTCTTCAAGCCTGAAGCAAATGCTAATGTCCTCCTCAGTCACTCTTTCTCAGTAGGCCATGTCCAGTTTGTTAAAGATTCTTTCACTGCGAACTGTGGACTTTGAAATTCCTCTTTGCCGTAACTGCTGCCCTTTGCGCTCTTGTCTAGATACTGAAGATAGCCTTCGAACTGGTTCCCAGACATTTCCGGCCTCCTTGTAATCCATCCATTCTCCACAGTCAACCGAGCTGACTTTATCCAACAAGCTTTTCAGATTGACAATGAAGTTGGACCAACAGTGTGAGAGGTATGGTTCTGTGCCATTTCAAGCATGATAAACCCATGCCAGATCCCTGAGTCTGCTTTCAAATCCAGAGATAAACACTAGCACATTATTATCATTTAGAACAAAGAGCCAGTTCAAGTTTTCCAGTCATCTTAATAGTGTCTTTCATGACAAAGATTATATCTTTGGCCACATGCTGTATTTAGATGTCATGCTACTCAGCTGTCATATCTCTTTAGGATCCTTCAAGGTGCAATGGTTTCTATTTTTCTTTGAATGTCAAGCTTGGCCATTTTAAGATTACTGGCTCTTTATTTTCTATTACCATCTCTGCTTGTGCCTTGTATTTCCTCGTGAAAATATTCATATTATATGTTTTTAGTAAAAATTCCACGAAGTGATGCCTTTTACCCCTGCCCCCTTCGCGTTGCATCATATATGGTTGTATCACTTCGAGGCTTCCAAGAAGCAGAAGGCAAGGCAGATTAGAGATAATGATAGCTTTGTTATGCACACATTTGCAAAGGATGGGGGTGGGGTGCGCAGAGCAGGAAGGAGTAGGCAGGGAGAACACAAGATCTATAAAAAGGAAGAAGAACCAGAGTGCAGTGGAGTTCTGGGAAAGTGTCAGAGGCTGCTGGGGCATCTCCAAGGAGAGCTGCCTGATAAAGGAAGAAATGAAGCGGGAATGGACAGACTCCACTACAGTTCCCTCAGCATGCTCAGCAAATGGCTGGACCACCCAGGGAAAACAATGACCTCAGTATTCAAGGGGACAGAGTGATGTGTCAGCCATTTCCTTCCTTCACAACACACTCTGTTTCCAGGGCACATTCATGGCCACCACCCACGATTTCTTATGATGTTCAGTTGATCAGCTGTCGTAACAGCTCAGTTTCTCGGGTATTGGATTGGTGGCTGCAGAAAAGTAAGCTGCGATTATCATTTTGCTCTTCAGTTGTCTGAGATGAGATGCTGACTCCTGTGTCTTTCTGAAGGGTCATTACCATTCTTTTAAGCTTCTTTCCTATCAGTACCAAACAGGTCCAGACTCCATTTGGTCTTTCCTTGCCCCAGGCCTAGGGTTACCCATTTCTTTGAAAACTACCACTTCTTTTTAGTTGACTGGAATGCTGAAAACCACATCTCGGTATTAGGTGACAGTATTGCTATTGAAGTATCTTTGCTCCCAGGCCCTCCCATTGAGCAGAGCTTAAACAAAATATATTTATTATCTATCTATCTATCTATCTATCTATCTATCTATCTATCTATCTATCTATCTTTTATCTATTGCTCATGTTTAAAAACTAATAAGATTAAAATTCTTAACCGGTACCAACTGGTTCACTCTAAGTTTCCTGCTTTTCATGTTTGTAACTCCTTTCTCTCATAGTGAGAAACAGGACAGACATCCTTTTTTACTCCATGTATTTCATCCCACTTGCATTAAAAACAATTATGTGACGTCATTCAGCCCCTACCAATGCTGTGCCCCTTCTTGAACAGCTCACTGAACTCCACTGTAAATCATTTAGAAGCACAGGTTTCTGACAACTCATGTCATTGCTGCACCCAACAGTCAAATAAATTGTGTTACCAAAATAGGATTTAACTCTAGCATTCACATAAACAAACAAAAATAAGAAAAATAATAACTAAGAAAAATGCCAGATAAGAAAAGAGACATGGAAGATATCTGTTGTCTGAAATATTTAGTACATGATGTATAGCATCCTAGAGTGTTATTCTAGAAACAGGATTTGAATCAGGGAAAAGAAGAAAGACAAACCAAGAATGACAGAAGTGCTAAATAAAGAATTCATACAAGTATAATTACTAGTGAGATTGTAACAGGAGATGCTTTTCAAGACATTAAAGAGAAATCCAGATGAGAATTCATCTTTTAGAGAAATAAGAAAATAATCAGAGGCCAAGATTGAACCATGTTGAGCGTGTCAGCATGAACCCTTCATCCCAGTATGCAGTGGCAGGAGCATTTCTGGGAGTTTGAGATCAGTCTGGTCTACATATTAAGTTACAGATCAGCAAGAGCTACATACTGAGAACTTTCTCAAAAGCAAACACACAAACAAAACAAAAGTCAAACCATGATCAAAAAAAATAAATAAACATATAAAGAAGAGCTTTCAGACAGAAGTAGCTAAGTATTTAGGTTAAGTATCGTGAAGCTGAAAGATGAATAAAAACTCTACAACTAGAATCTATATAATTACCAATGTAAAACTAGTAATTATAAATATTCATAGAAACACGAGGAATACTACTAATTACTAGATAGGATAAAACAAACCAATAATAAGAATGCTTCTCATTTAATTAATGGAGAAGAATACAGAACATAGAGCATTGCCCAAGATCCTGAGAGTATATCTTGCTTCTTAAATAGGGGCTGGAGAGATGAGTCTGTTGTTAAAGCACTTGCTGTATGAGTGAGTACCACAGTTTAGATCCCCAGAACCCATGTAAGTACCAGGTGACAATGGTGGTTAATAGTTCATTTTGGCTTAAAACTTATATAACAAAAGGCTTATAATTTTAAAAAAATCTATGCAGAAATAATCTTAATTTGCTACAATTTACTAAATACGTGATCCATCTCTTGTTTTAAGAAAAAAATAGATCTTCCAAAATAAATAAGTCTACCAAAAATATACATATTTTAAACAATAGCCACATGGCTGGCAGCCATCTCTAAGCTTAAAGGTATATGCCACATGACTTTACCCCCATCTTAACATGACTACATGGATAAAAGAATCAAGGAAGCACCTATAAAGTTTCTTAGTCCTACGAGCTCTCTGTTTATCATTGTATCTAATTTCAGACAAAGGAAGCAATAGCAAGTTTCCAAAATATCTTGGATTAGGATGGATTTGTATATGATAAATTCCTAAAGTTATAAAGGTATACTCAGGTTAATAGACCATAAGTTAAAAATATATGTACAACTACTTTTATGCCTTTTCTAACTCTGTTCAACACTGGGGCTCTAAAAAGTTTAGATAGATAAAAATAAGGTTTTAAAATAAGATTTGATAAATAAGGTTTATAAATTCCTAAGGTCCACTACCAGGCCTTTTCCCTGATTTTTCAGCACCAGGTGAATGAATGAAAAAAGAGAAGTAAAGAAATAGAAAAGAAGGACATAACTGCTCCTAGGTATGATGGAGGAGATATGAGGGAGAGCAAAGCCAGAAGCAGAGACGTATGGGAAGAGTCCAGAATGAACATAATCCTGAGAGAGTAAAGGGTAGACAAAGGCTGGATTATATAGGGAAGGGCAGCCCAGCCCTTGGTATGGGATGGGGTATAACAACCATACTTTGTAACAGGTAAGGACTGAGGGATGCTGGGAGAACCTGGAGGGCAGGTCCACTTTGATATGTTAAATATCCATGTCAGAGACTTAACACTTATTGAAGATGATTTTTGCATCATTCTTATAACTAATAAAGAAGGAAACCGTGTTGTAATACTTATTGTAAGATGGTAGACTAGTTTGAAGGACTTCACATGACAAGCTCACATGGGTCAGCTGGTTTCTCAGTCCTGCGTCGTGTAAGTTTGACCTGACACTGCTATAGCAAGCCCCATAAGATCAACAGCGGGGCATAATCCCCTCTTGAAATCTGCGGAGGAAAGTCATAAGGGGAAAGGTGATTCTAATTTGATTGAGCCTGATGTTAACCTTGGGACTTCAAGTTGAAGTTAATTTGGGTCTGATACCATTTATCATAGGTATCAGAGAAACCCAGTCTACTCCAGTGTTGCTATATGGCAACACTTATACCCTGACAGACCAATTTACAATTCACTGTGAGTCTAACTGGCTCTAATACCCGCCCCCTAAAAAAAGTCATAATTGCAAACCTAAGTGAAAATATTTGGCTTTTTTTTTTTTTTTTTGTATTTTCCAAGCCTTGTGCCCTGTAGAACTGGTAATGATCTGATATTACATGAAGTGGGTGGAGTAGTGAGAAAGGAACTCCCCCTCTACCTGTCTGTCATGGCTTATGTGTTTTGCAAAAGTTACCATCATTTTGCAACTTCTTGGAAAGAATGCAACCATAGTACACATGAAAAGCATCACCTCCCATCTGCAGCCAAGAGCTGAGGGTGAACAGGTGGTAAAACAAAGCTTCTAAAACATCCTCAACTTTCCTGTAGAATTACAAGTAAAAAGGGAATAGAAAAACAGGTCCTTTGGGAGTTGGGGGGTGGGGGTGGGGAATCCCATTTTGGTTCTGATTCTAGCAAATAACGATCTCAAAAGGTCCCCAAGCCAAAGAGACACTGGCATATTCCAAGCAATTCCCTTCTTTTCCTCCTCCCCCTCCCCCATCTTCTTGCCCTCCCCTCCCCTCTCTCCTCATCTGCCCCCTGCCTATGTACCAGGACCACAATCATGCACAGAGCATTATTACTGCTTCCTCAGCTCATGTATAACCCTGGAGGACACTACCCCATGCCACCCACCGTATGCCACACATGCATAGCTGGGAGGTAAGAAAATCCTGGCAATCATGACTGTCAAATAATCTCCCCTTTCTTTCAGTTATTTCTTATAAATTCCCTGAATTTGCACAGATTTTGCTTCCTTTTTGCAGTGAAAAATTCTATTTTGCCATGTAACAAACTTTGGTCTTATTTTAACTATATGCTCCAGAAATCATTCTTGTGTGTGTGTGTGTGTGTGTGTGTGTGTGTGTGTGTGTGTGTGTGTGTAGGTTACCTGACAACAATGTTGGGTGTTGTTTCTCAGGTGCCATCCACCTTTTTCTTTTAAATTAAAAAGAAAAAAAAAATTGATACAGGGTCTCAGTAGTTCTAGCTGGCTTGGACAATGCTATATAGATCAAGATGGCTTTGAACTCAAGAGATTTGCATGCCTGTCCTCTTGCACTCTGGGATTAAAGATGTCTGTGTCCACACACCTATGCAATCTACCCTTTCTGGAGACACAACTTCTGGCTCGACTAGAGATGGCCAAATAGACTACAGAGAATCAAGAAATCCCTTGGTCTTCAACTCCATGGATTCTTTCCACATGTGTTGTGGGATCACCCTGCCCCCCAACACACACACACTTTACCAGCTGATCTATTTCCCCTATGCCAAATCATTTTCCTTTATCTCAGAAATTCAAAACTACAAGGATTGTGTTACATATCAAAAGCCTTTGTAATTACTATATGTTTTATAGGACTTGATATATTCAGACTTCTGCCTTAATCAAATTCTACATTGAAGGACAGCAGAATGATTTCATTAATTGATGGTTGGTCCTTGCCGAGGACAACTAGGGGTGGGCGGGGGAGGGGGCATGCGCTCACTGATGCTCCAGATCCTGCTATAGTGTGCAAAGCATGATGGGACAAGAGGATACTATGCCACCTACTCTTTCTGATCCTAAAGGAAACGACTTTTTCTTTCTGGATGTGAGAAATCTGAACAGCATTTTTTGCTTATAAAAGATTTCTAAAATGGATCAAACTTTTAAATAAATGTTTTTAAACTCATTTTTTTAAGTGGAGACATAATGTTCATGCACTCTGATGGCGTGTATAATACTAAGTGTACACATGAACACAATGTATAACGATCAAGTGAGGATAATCAGCATTTCCATCTCCTCAAACCCTGCTCACTTTGATGTGCTGGGAATCACACACTCTTCTAGTTAGGCTGAAGTAGATTGTGGAACGGTGTAACCAAATCCTACTGTTATAGGAACACTGAATCAATTCCTCCTGGTAATGGTGTAACCAAATCCTACTGTTATAGGAACACTGAATCAATTCCTCCTGGTAATGGTGTAAGCAAATCTGACTGTTATAGGAACACTGAATCAATTCCTCCTGGTAATGGTGTAAGCAATCCCGCTGTTATAGGAACACTGAATCAATTCCTCCTGGTAATGGTGTAAGCAATCCTACTGTTATATGAACACTGAATCAATTCCTCCTGGTAATGGTGTAAGCAAATCCCACTGTTATAGGAACACTGAATCAATTCCCCCTGGTAATGGTGTAGGCAAATCCTACTGTTATAGGAACACTGAATCAATTCCTCCTGGTATTTCAGAGCCTTATCTAACTTCCTCCTACCACTCTCCCTCCCCAACCTACCCCACTGCTTATTCGGGTTATTCAACGTTTTTTCGTTTCCAACATAAAGTGGGAAGACGTGGTATTTGATTCTCTCTGTGTCTGCCTTATTTTTCTTAACATAATAAACTTCATTGGACCATAAACATTTAACAGAGAAAATCTTCAGAATTGAGTTTTGTAAGGATGGTCTTGGATCTGCTTGCCCCGGGAGCCTTTTGATATTCTTATTTTAGAGATGGAAGAAAAAAATCTAAAATTAAAGTTGTACTTATATTGATCACAGAAACAACCCAATTACTCAATTCTAGAGTCATGTTTCTTTGCAAAAATTAATTTTAAGTCATTTTTCATTTTCTAAAAAAATACTTGGTGCCAGGCAGTGGTGGCACATGCCTTTAATCCCAGCACTTAGAAGGCAGAGGCAGGCAGATTTCTGAGCTTGAGGCTAGCCTGGTCTACAGAGTGAGTTCCAGGATAGCCAGGACTATACAGAGAAACCCTGTCTTGAAAAACCAAAAAAAAAAAAAAAAAAAAGGAAAGGAAAGGAAAGGAAAGGAAAGGAGGAGGAAGAAGAAGAAGAAGGAAGAGGAAGAGGAAGAGGAAGAAGAAGAAGAAGAAGAAGAAGAAGAAGAAGAAGAAGAAGAAGAAGAAGAAGAAGAAGAAGAAGAAGAAGAAGAAGAGGAAAAAGAAGAGGTGAGGGATCAATCTTAGGTCCTAGGTCACTCAGAGACCAGTCTGCGCAGGCCAGCTCACGGACTGCAAAGGGTGAGTGAGCAGACTGCTAAGCAACACACCTTCTGGGATAGGCAGAAGCAACACAGCTTCTGGAACAGACCCAGTTTTTGACTCTAGACATCCGGACACCTTCCCCGCCTGAGAGAGGTGTCTGCCTGGGAGGGATTTGCCTGCCGGAACTCGTGAGGGAGCCATCTTGGGTCCCAGATGGCTCAGAGACCAGTCAGCACAGGTCAGCTCTCGGATTGCAAAGGGTGAGTGAGCAGACTGCTAAGCAACACAACTTCTGGGATAGACCCAGTTACTCCTCTAGACATCCGGGCACCCTCCCTGCCTGAGGAGAGGTATCCACCTGGGAGGGCTTTGCCTGCCAGATCTTGTGATGGAGCCATCTTGGGTCCCAGGTCCCACAGACACCAGACTGCACAGGTGAGAGTACGGACTGCAGAAGTGACACAGCTTCTGGGACAGGCAGAAGCAACACAGCTTCTGGGACAGAACCAGTTTCAGGCTCCAGACATCCGGGCACCTTCCCCACCTGAGGAGAGATGTCTGCCTGGGAGGGCTTTGCCTGCCAGAGCTCATGAGGGAGCCAACTTGGGTCCTGGGTCCTTCAGAGACCAGTCTGTGCAGGTGAGTGTGCAGGTCGCAGAGGCAACACATCTTCTGGGACAGGCCCTATATCAGGCCTTCATCTTTAGCCAAGAGGCAGGTCTGAAGACCAGACCTCAGTGCACATTCCCTGCAAGAGGAGAGCTTGCCTACAGAAACTACTCAGACCACTGAGACTCAGGAGAGATCTGGACTCCCAGGACTGCTGACAGAGGCTAACAGAATCACAGGAGGAACAAGCTCCAACAAGAGACAACTATAACAACCAACTCTAGAGATTACCAGATGGCGAAAGGCAAACATAAGAATCTTAATAACAGAAACCAAGACCATTTACCTTCATCATAACCCAGCACTCCCACCTCAGCCAGACCTGGAACCCTAACACACCCGAAAACCAAGACTCAGATTTAAAATCATATCTCATGGTGCTGATAGAGGACATTAAGAAGGACATTAATAACTCAATTAAAGAAATACAGAAGAACACTGCTAAAGAGGTAAAAGTTCTTAAAGAGGAAACACAAAAATTCCTTAAAGAACTACAGGAAAGCACAATCAAATAAGTAATGGAATTAAACAAAACCATCCAAGACCTAAAAATGGAAGTAGAAATAATAAAGAAAACCCAAAGTGAGACAATTTTGGAGACTGAAAACTTAGGAAAGAAATCAGGAAACAGATGTGAGCATCAGCAACAGAATACAAGAGATGGAAGAGAGAATCTCAAGTGCAGAAGATTCCATAGAGAACATGGACACAACAACCAAAGAAAATGCAAAATGCAAAAAGATCCTAACTCAAAACATTCAGGAAATCCAGGACAGAATGAGAATACCAAACCTATGGATAAAGGGACAGCAAATATTTTCAACAAAATAATAGAAGAAAACTTCACAAACTGAAAGAAAGAGATTCCCATGAATAAGAAGCCTACAGAATTCCAAATAGACTGGACCATAAAAGAAATCCCTCCCGACACATAATAATCAGAACAACAAATGGACTAAATAAAGATAGAATATTAAAAGCAGTAATGGAAAAAAGGTCAAATAACATATAAAGGCAGGCCTATTAGAATTACACCAGACTTCTCACTGGAGACTGTGAAAGCCAAAAGATCCTGGACAGATTTTTTACAGACCCTAAGAGAACACAAATGCCAGCCCAGGATACTATACCCAGCAAAACTCTCAATTACCATATATGGAGAAATCAAAGTATTCCATGATAAAACCAAATTCACACAATATCTTTCCATGAATCCAGCCCTTTAAAGGATAATAAAGGGAAACCACCAAAACAAGGATGGAAACTACACCCTAGGAAAAACAAAACAAAACAAAAAAATAATCCTTTAACAATCCTAAAAAAAGACAGCCCCAAGAACAGAATCCCAACTTTAACAACAAAAATAACAGAAAGCAACAATTACTCTTCTCTAATTTCAATTAACATCAATGGACTCAATTCCCTAATAAAAAGACATAGACTAATAGAATGGCTATACAAATAGGACCCAACTATTGCTGCTTACTGGAAACCCACCTCAGGGGAAAAGACAGACACTACCTCAGAGTAAAAGGCTGGAAAACAATTTTACAAGCAAATAGTCGGAAGAAACAAGCTGGAGTAGCCATTCTAATATCGGGTAAATTTGACTTTCAACCCAGAGTTATCACAAAAGACAAGAGGGGCGCTTCATACTCATCAAATGTAAAATCAACCAAGATTAACTCTCAATTCTGAATATCTATGCTCCAAATACAAGGGCAGCCACATTCATTAAAGAAACTGTAGTAAATGTCAAAGCACACATTGCACCTCACACAATAATAGTGGGAGACTTTAACACCCTACTCTCACCAATGAATAGGTCCTGGAAACAGAAACTAAACAGAGACACATGGACACTAATAGAAGTCATGAAACAAATGGATTTAATAGATATCTACAGAACATTTTATCCTAAAACAAAATGACATACTTTCTTCTCAGAGCCACATGGTACCTCTTCCAAAATTGATCATATAATTGGTCAAAAAACAGGCCTCCACAGACACAAAAATATTGAAATTATCCTATGCAACCTATCTGACCACCATGGACTAAGGGTGATCTTCAATAACAACATAAATAATAGAAAGGCAACATTCATGTGGAAACTGAACAATACTTTACTGAATGATTCCTTGGTCAAGGATGAAATAAAGAAATTACAGACTTTCTAGAGTTTAATGAAAATGAAGCCACAACATACCCAAATTTATGGGACACAATGAAGGCAGTCCTAAGAGAAAACTCATAGCCTGAGTGCCTCCAAAAAGAAACAAGAAAGAGCATACATTAGCAGCCTGAGAGCACACCTAGAAGCTCTAGAACTAAAGGAAGCAAATTCACCCCAGAGCAGTAGACAGCAGGAAATAATCAAAGTCAGGGCCGAAATCAACCAAGTAGAAACAAAAAGAACTATTAAAAGAATCAAGCAAACCAGGAGCTAGTTTTTGAGAAAATCAGCAAGATAGATAAACACTTAGCCAGACTAACTAGAGGGCACAGGGACAATATCTTAATTAACAAAATCAGAAACGAAAAAGGAGATATAACGGAACCTGAGGAAATCCAAAACATCATCAGATCCTACTACAAAAGGCTATATTCAACATAACTAGAAAATCTGGATAAAATAGACAACTTCCTAAACAGATCCCAGGTACCAAAGTTAAACCAGGATCAGATTAACATTCTAAACAGTCCAATTTCCCCTAAAAAAAAAAAAAAAAATTGAAGCAGTCATCTATAGTCTCCCAACCAAAAAAAGCCCAGGACCAGATGGGTTTAGTGCAGAGTTCTATCAGACCTTCAAAGAAGACCTAATTCCAACTCTCCTCCAACTACTCCACAAAATAGAAACAGAATGTACTCTACCAAATTCATTCTATAAAGCCACAGTTGCTCTGATAGCTAAACCACCCACACAAAGATCCAACAAAGAAAGGGAACTTCAAACCAATTTCCCTTATGAATATTGATGCAAAAATACTCAATAAAATCCTCACAAACCACATCCAAGAACACATCAAAAGGATCATCCAAATTAACCAAGTAGGCTTCATCCCAGGAATGCAGGGATGGTTTAAGATACTGAAATCCATCAACGTAATCCACTATATAAACAAACTCAAAGACAAAAACCACATGATCATCTAGTTAGATGCTGAGAAAGCATTTAACAAAATGCAACACACTTTCATGATAAAAGTCTTGGAAATTTCAGTAATTCAAAGCCCATACCTAAACATAATAAAAGCAATCTACAGCAAACCAGTAGCCAACATCAAACTAAATGAAGAGAAACTCAAAGCAATCCCACTAAAATCAGGGACTAGACAAGCCTGCCCACTTTCACCCTACCTATTCTTTTTTTTTTTCGTCAAAACTGTGTGATTTTTATTATATTAACTTGTATAGGTAAGTCAGAACACAGAGTAATTTCTTACTTTTTGGCCAGAACACAGAGTAACTTCTTACTTTTAGGCCCATCATATCAGAACTTTGAGTAACCACAGCGTAAGGATTTGTCAATACCTAAGACATTTGTTAAAAGGAAGAAGAGCTGCGAACGACCTAAAATCCCTTTACTAATAATAAACAGTTTTGGTCCAACTCTATATAATGTGATCTGTCATACAGTAAGAAGTACTTTCTGCTACACCTCATTTAATTCCTTAACAAGAAGAGTTTATCAGCCTGGCAAATCCAGAAGTGGATGCTCTCTGTCAGCTATTAGATGGAACACAGGGTTCCCAATAGAGGAGCTCCCTACCTATTCAATATAGTACTTGAAGTCCTGGCCAGAGCAATTAGAAAACAAAAGGAGATCAAGGGGATACGAATTGGAAAGAAATAAGTCAAAATATCACTGTTTGCAGATGATATGATAGTATATATAATAGACCCTAAAAATTCCACCAGAGAACTCCTAAACCTGATAAACAGCTTTGGTACAGTAGCTAGATATAAAATTAACTCAAACAAATCAATGGCATTTCTCTACACAAAGGATAAACAGGCTGAGAAAGAAATTAGGGAATCAACACCCTTCACAATAGTCACAAATAATATAAAATAGCTTGGTGTGACTCTAACTAAGGAAGTGAAAGATCTGTATGACAAGAACTTCAAGTCCCTGAAGAAAGAAATAGAAGAAGATCTCAGAAGATAGAAAGATCTCCCATGCTCGTGGATTGGCAGGATTAATATAGTCAAAATGGCTTGCTATCCTGCCGAAAGCAATCTACAGATTCAACGCAATCCCCATCAAAATTCCAACTCAATTCTTCACTGAGTTAGAAAGGGCAATTTGCAAATTCAACTGGAATAATAAAAAACCTAGGACAGCAAAAACTATTCTCAACAATAAAAGAACCTCTGGGGGAATCACCATGCCTGACATTAAGCTGTACTACAGAGCAATTGTGATAAAAACTGCATGGTACTGGTACAGTGACAGACAGGTAGATCAATGTAATAGAATTGAAGACCCAGAAATGAATCCACACACCTATGGTCACTTGATCTTTGACAAGGGAGCTAAAACCATCCAGTGGAAAAAGGACAGCATTTTCAACAAATGGTGCTGGCACAACTGGCGGTTATCATGTAGAAGAATGCAAATTGATCCATTCTTATCTCCTTGTACAAAGCTCAAGTCTATGTGGATCAAAGACCTCCACATAAAACCAGAGACACTGAAATTTATAGGAGAAAGTGGAGAAAAGCCTCAAAGATATGGGCACAGGGGAATAATTCCTAAATGGAACAGCAATGGCCTGTGCTGTAAGGTCAAAAATTGACAAATGGGACCTTATAAAATTGCAAAGCTTCTGTAAGGCAAAAGACACTGTTAGCAAGACAAAAAGGCCACCAACAGATTGGGAATGGATTTTTACCAATCCTAAATCTGATAAGGGACTAATATCCAATATCTACAAAGAGCTAAAGAAGCTGGACTCCAGACAAATGAATAACCCCATTAAAAACTGGGGTACAGAGCAAAACAAAGAATCCTCAACTGAGGAATAAGGAATGGCTGAGAAACACGAAAAAAATGTTCAACATCCTTAATCATCAGGGAAATGCATATCAAAACAACACTGAAATTCCACCTCACACCAGACAGAATGGCTAAGATCAAAAATTCAGGTGTCAGCAGATGTTGGCAAGGATGTAGGAAAAGAGGAACACTACTCCGTTGCTGGTGGGATTGCAAGCTTATACAACCACTCTGGAAATCAGTCTGGCGGTTCCTCAGAAAATTGGACATAGTACTACCGGAGGATCCAGCAATACCTGTCCTGGGCATATACCTAGAAGATGTTCCAACTGGTAATAAGAACACACGTTCCACTATGGTCATAGCAGCCTTATTTATAATAGCCAGAAGCTGGCAAGAACCTAGATATCCCTCAACAGAAGAATGGATACAGAAATTGTGGTACATTTATACAATGGAGTACTACTATTTATAAAATTCTTGGGGAAATGAATGTATCTGGAGGATATCATGCTTAGTGAGGTAACACAATCACAAAAGAATTCACTTGATATGCACTCACTGATAAGTGGATATTAGCCCAGAAACTTAGAATACCCAAGATACAATTTGCAAAACACAAGAAAATCAAGAAGTTAGACCAGCGTGTGGATACTTCATTCCTCCTTAGAATAGGGAACAAAATACCCATGAAAGGAGTTACAGAGACAAAGTTTGGAGCTAAGACGAAAGGATGGATCCATCTCATAATCAGTCACCAAACTCAGACACTATGACATAGGACAGCAAGAGGTTGCTGAAAGGACCCTGATATAGCTGTCTCATATGAGGCTATGCCAGTGCCTGGCAAATACAGAAGTGGATGCTCACAGTCATCTATAAGATGGAACACAGGGCTCCCAATGGAGAAGCTAGAAAAAGTACCACAGGAGGGGTACTGAAGGGGTCTGCAACCATGTAAGAGGAACAACAATATGAGCTAACCAGAACCCCCAGAACTCATGTCTCTAGCTCCATATGTAGCAGAAGATGGCCTAGTCGGCCATCATTGGGAAGAGAGGCCCCTTGGGACTGCAATCTTTATATGCCCCAGTACAGGGGAACGCCAGAGCCAAGAAGTGGGAGTGGGTGGGCAGGGGAACAGGGCAGGGGTGGGGGGTAGAGGGAACTTTCAGCATAGCATTTGAAATGTAAATTAAGAAAATATCTAATAAAAAATTGGAAAAAGAAGAAAAAGAAGAGGAGGAGGAGGAGAAGAAGTTTGTTTAAGCAGTGAGGGAAATTGTCATTTACAATTGTAAATTACTGGAACATTGGCCATTGGGTATTTTTCTGCAGATGATCTTTGAAACATTACCTAAAATTAAAAGATAAAACATGAACAATGACTCCCTTTAGAATGGTCTTCAAGTAAAGAACAGTGTACTGTGACCATATTCTGCTGTAACATTGCTTTTGTAATTAATTGGCAATGATCAGAAATAAGCTGTGTTATGGCACGGTTTCCTGGCCAATGTTCCAGTAATCTATACTGTTATCTTCAAGATAACCTAGGGCATAACTCAATAAGTTCATATAGTAACATAAATTGTAAATGACAATTTCCCTCACTGCTTAAACAAACTTCAGCCACTCCCTCTTAGCAGGTTTTAAATCAGCAGTAAACATAAAATTGGCTGGCAGCCACACCTAGGTGCTAGAAAGAAGAAAGACTAGGGCATGGCTAGTGCTTTCATTTCCCAGATGACTTTAATATGAAAGAATTGTAGTCCTAACACTTATCTTTTCTCTGTTCTCCAGCTGTGCTTTCTCTTCTTGAATTCAGTCTGTCTTTTGGAAGCTTACACTGACACAGTTAATAGGTGTATTAATTGTAATGTCAGAGGGAAAAAAGCCAAACCTAAGAGTGCACGCCTGTACTCCTAGGCACTCGGGAGGTTAAAGCAGGGCTATGTCAAGTTTAAGGCCAGTCTGGGCAATAAAGCTCATTTCATAGAATGAGAGACCCTAAGTATTGCAGAGTGGTGGTGTACCTCCCTTGCACTAGCCTAGACCTTGCCTAGCGTGAGGTGCCATTTTCAGTACCACATGCAGAAGAAGAGCAAAACATAGGGAAAGGCAGGAAGCAATGCCAACCCCTTAGAAAGGCAGATCTCTCTTAACTTCTGAGGGTTTTGTTATTCCTTTGGTTGCTATAGTTATTGTCAGGTGCCATTTGCTGCTTCTCTGAAGCAGAGAAGAGAGAAACGGGGTGAGGGGTGTAGGGGTTGCGTGCCAGGCTGTATCAAGGCAGGTCAGGATCTGTTGGCAGATTTCCTAGCCTGCTGAGGCAAGGAATGATAAGAGGGGCACTTGAGGCTCAAGGCAAGGGACTGACAAGTCTATTGACCTTGGTGGATGGAACAGGGAGGATTTTGGATGGAAACAAATCTCTTATGTATTATATTCTAGCAACGTGTTTCTGTTAGCTTGTGGCTTTGCTTCCTACAGTAGTGTAATATAAGATGGTCATGAGAAATACACTTGATGCTGGCGTGGTAATGACCTGTAGCCCTCCCATTGTCTGTCTCTTGCATCATTTTTCTATCTTTCCTATAATCATCCTCACTCCCCCATTAGAAGACTGTTTGACTTCATACTGGCCAGACCTGTCCAAGCAATTGAGAGACTTACATTTGCCACGTACATTTCCTAATAGAAGTCACACAACACTCCTTCAGGCTTCCATGCACTGTCCCTGAGATTCCAACATCTGTCTAATGGTTAAACTCACTGACCACATTTAAGTCACTAATTGTATTTCTCCTTTCTGAAGTCATCGGGGTCCTTTCTAGAACCTTCCACCTTCCAATGCTGGTAGCTCTGCTTCTCCGGCTGCTGTACCAGGCATAGACCTTCTCCTCATGGTTACCATGATCCTCACCTTATAAAGCAGCACATTCTGTTGATTCCTGAGCCTCTGTCAGTGCCCACTGTCCCCTTGGGTTTTATGTCTACATGACCACTTAGCCTATTCCTTGGTCACCACACCCCAGCAGCATTTCCACCTCCCTTTCAGCTCTCAGGCCTTAAACTGCTCTTAAGTAGGCCACCATCCATTGCAGACAGTGAGCTATCCCAGAGCCTTCCCCATCTGCCCATCTGCACTGAAGGTACATTTGCCAAATGTATTTTGCACATTGCCTTCCTAATATTTACTGGCTGATTTCTGGCCATTACTTCTTCCCTGATTACTCTTTACACTAATGGTTTTGGCATTCTTCAATTTCCCTAAACTATTGTTTGCAATTCGAAATTTAGACAGTTGCTACTTCAGCACTTTCTTATCCATAAATATGAAACCTAAGCTTTTTACATACAAATCCATTTGTGCCTTTATAACACAGCATCTTATGTATTGCTCCAGCGCTGGTTTAATACTTTGCTTCCTGCTCTTCACATTCTTGCTGTTCTTAAATATTTATACTTTCGTGTGCTTTGAATTCTCATCTTTTTCCTCTTTCCTTAACAGTCTGCACTTATTCTTCAGACCTCATTCAATCACTAATGACAGTATACCTCCTAACTCTGCTTCGTGCGCTGCAATCTGTGAGATGCCTGGTCCTCCCCTGCTCATCACAGGCCTGTCAGGCTACACTGTGACTGTTTTCACTCTCCCCTTCCTCACAAAGGAGTCCCCCTACTCGCCAGTACCTGTGTAACCCCAGGCCAAGCACTTATCTAGGCAGTTTTCTCTTTTTACTGAAAAACAATGATTGGCTGAATGCAAAGTCAGAGAATTTGAATGTTCTTTCCCTCCCTCACAGAACTATACTGACATGGTACAAAATGTACTAAACTCAGCAGCACCTGCACAGAGTGTGCATGACTCAAAGGCAAGAGCTGAAGCAAGTCCTCCCGATGTACTAGCTTACGGTGACTAAGAGAGGAGCTAGCGGAGGCAACAGGTAACTGGGAAGGAATGACCTGCAAACTCATCTGGCTAAAAGAACAACAAAATTGATGTCCCTTCCCCTCTGCAACGTTCACCATCTTATCTTTTTGACTAAGGGTTCCCATCAGCAACAAGCAAAACCAGTTAACAAACACACCTGTACCTCTCCCAACTCGGTGACTTCTCCAAGGCCTCCTTCCTCAGTCACACATTCTGTCCCAATGGGTTTTTAAGTTGATCTTTTATGCTGTATGGAGCATGCAGGGTTTGTTTTATATTTTGTCTTTGAAAATTCCTAGTGCCATGAAGGAGTTTAAACTCTCCCTGCTCTTGCTTGTAAATGGCGGGATTGTTTTAGTCTTCTACATCTACACACTGGAAGGGTCTCTCAGCTCTAAAGAACAAGGCAGGTCTGGGTAGTGACAGCTTACAGTACACTCCCCACACTGCCCCTTTAACTCTCCCCAAAACCCAAGAGGCAGACTATTACCTCCTAGGCAATGAAAAAGAACAGAAATGTCATGTTTTCTTAACTTCTCAAGGACTTGCATTCAAGATATGGTGGTGGGCCTAGGATTTAAATCAGACAACTGACCTTAAGTAGAAGGTACATCCTTTACTAAGGCCCTTAAGAATGTGCGCTCTTCTGTAACAGGCATGTTAACTCAAGGATAACTTCTGCCACACAATTTTACTTTCAAATGTGGCCTCTCCCTTTTGTCTTCGCTTCTTCATTCCATCTAGGGACACCTCCCCTCCACTCCCAGCTAAGGAACCCATAGTAAACTAGTAAATTCCCTTTGGCAGTTTCACATCTACATTTCATCCTATAAGGCAGATGCAGATGCTGCTATCACACAGGCATATACAAAGCAATGGGGCTTTGGGGGCAAGATGTGTTCCTTGTTCTTACACTCGCTCTAACTTTCTGGAACTCTCTAGCTCATCCTATCTGAAGACTGCTAAATCTCCTGTCATGGTTGTGTCACTCTCCTAAGTGCCATGCTCAGTTTGCTTACAAGTGCCATGAGAACAATGATACAATTAACAAGCCTCCAGCCACGCCAGTGGAGGAGTGGGAAGCCAGCCAGCTGTGAGGACCTTAGAAGAAACTTCTCTGCATCTGCTCTTGCACAATTTTCTCCTCCTTACATAGCAGAGAACTCTCAGGCCCAACAGCCCCTCTGCAACTTGTTGGAGTCATAGAGGATGGTACTTTTTGTTAGGAATGAATGACATGAAATTTTCTTTCAGAGGGTCTCAGATTTAAAAGCCAAAACCGATTCCAGGATCTCTGGCTCTGGTCTTTCCGAAACCCACTGACACTAGGCAAGCAAATACCAGAGAAATCCCTGCCCTGTTTTTTCTGGAAAGATATCCACACACACTATACACCACCGCCACCGCCACCACCACTATTACTACTACTACTACTACTACTACTACTACTACTACTACTAATACTACTACACACACACACACATTTGCACCCAGCAACCCAGGGAAGTGGAAAAAAGATAGTTCAGAGTTAGTGCTCCTAGATCTAGCCCACGCCCACACAATGACTAGACCCTCTCCAAGATCTCCCAGAAACACTGGCTCCATGTGAAGCTGTACAGCTGCATGTTCACAGCAGAATCATGACATTGCAAAAAACTGACAACCGACTTGAAATCAAAGTAGTAATTTGAAGATTTAACTGGAAAACTATCTAGTACCCTGCATCCCTAGCCAAGGTAAGCTTTGGACAAGATTACAGGAGATAAATGCTAGGTCATACTCCAAACATTTATGTTGGCTACAAACTTAATGCATGTTAAATATACTTAGTGTTCTACTCTACATTCCTACTCTATAAAAAAATTCAAATTATTTTTGGTTTTTATATGCAGCATATTTTTCCTATTCAATTTTCCTGCAAAAAAAAAAATTTGTGTGATTTTTCAAGCCTCCTATCTAGCACATTATTGTCTTGAGGAATTCTGAGTCATTTTTAAAGCCGTAGCATTAACTGGTTATTACTAAATCTGGATAACTACTTTTATCCAAACTTGAAAGGGTGATTCAATATGAATTTATCACATGCACAACCTTGTTTAACACTACAATACACATAATGCTATGCTATGCTGTTCAATATTTAGCACAAGTACATACCCCATTGGTATACATTTTCCCACACCTAGGAGTGTTAAGATAGATTATACTATCAACAAGGAGAGGGGCCACAGCCTGGCGGTTCATGGCCTTGGATGACAAGCAACCAGCGATGCCAATGTGCTTCTCTGATGTGGATACTGATGCTATACCCAGTCTTCAGCCTCTGAAATATGATTATTCCTTTGTGGCTTCTTTATTTTTGTGTGGGGGGGAGAGGGGACATGGTGTAACCCAGGCTGTCCTTGAACTTACAATTCTCTTGCTTCAGCCTCCAGGAGTGCTGGTATTATAAGCATACATCATTACATTTGACTTCCCTTGTGGACCTGACTTTATTTTGTGTATTTAGCATGCAGTTTTGACAGCAAACGATGAAAAACAGCACTGGATCAGGTAAAAAGCAACACAGGCCAATATCACTTTGGAAGAATCATTTGTGGTAGCTGTAATGTGCTTTCAAGGCAACCATCAGAGAAACTAGGTGCAGAGACT
This sequence comes from Mus minutoides, assembly GCA_902729485.2. NCBI lineage: Eukaryota > Metazoa > Chordata > Mammalia > Rodentia > Muridae > Mus > Mus minutoides. Next base: position 443,217 of record LR750016.1, read on the forward strand.
TAGATTGGGAAAAGGCTTTGATTTTATGAAAAAGCATCCAACAACTAATGACCGTGTTTATTAACAGATGGCATTGTATGACACAGGAGCTGAGGAGCAAATGCTAACGTAAGAAATGAGAATCACCTGCCCACAGCCTCTCCTCTACAATCCTAACCCCTGACATGGCATCAGGACCGTGAGCGTCAGCATCAACAGTGAGCAGCATCCTTCCTCCCTTCCCCCAGAATTGTTCCCTCCCACGAACACATCTTTACAACCATGGAAAAGAAAGAGAAGAGAGAAGAAAAATAAAATATTTCCTTTTATTTTCTTAGGCACACGAGTGATTTGGGATACCAATTTTCAAACCATTGTAACTGCTTTGCTGTTAGAATTCAGTCCTGTAAATGGCAGCCACTTCTGAGACCAGTCTGCAGCAATCACTGTGCAGTTCAGACCAGTTGCAAAGTCAACAGTGCCTGTTCCATTTGTAAGTTTATTTGAACTCCTGAGTTTTAAACAGCCTACGAGAGCAATTCCTCTCCTCCATTTAAATGGCTTTTCAGCTTCAAGCAATGAACTTTAAAAATATATATCCTAAATACCTTATTAAAAGAGAAACCAGAAACATCTAATCTGAGGCTCCAGACAATAAACATTACATGGATCATTTCGAGCCTGGGAGTAGCCTTCAGCTGCAACATAATCTCAGCATCATGGCCACCAACCCAGTTACAGTTGTTGTCCGGCTTCACAATAAACCTCTTTTTCTCTTCAATGCTCCTTTTCTGTGAATGGCACTCATCTGCCACACAGGAAGGATCTATTTGCACCAATGTGGCACACTCCCAACAGCTTTCAAGAACTGGAAAGATCAGCCTCACAGACAACAATGTAAGTCATGTAACTTCCCCAGGAAGAGTCCAAATCACCGCCACAGGTTAACAGGTGTGATGCTATGTGCGCCTCAACCATTGAGTTTGTTTACAGTAAAGGGCACACTGTATGAGCACTGGGGACAGCCACTGTGGGACATCAGCAGCTGGTTACAGTGCATCAAGGTGGAGTATGGCTGACTCGGAAAACATCCATTCACTTCTGAATATAAACTGAAAATGAACATTCCAACAGCAGAGACTGGATTACATGATTCTTCACCAAGAGTACAGATTTCAATTATTCAAAAATCAGATGATCAAATAAAAATGACATAAGAGCACAGTCAATATAAATATGGTTTTAAAGAGGTAATGCAAACTTGTCAAAGTGGCAATCTTAGGAAAAGTAGAAGAAAACTTTAACCAGATTGAAAACTAGGTGGCCTCTGAATGAATATAAAGCCACTTTAGACTGCAGTTAACCAATGTAAGAACACCATATTTCATTTCTATGAATATGGAAGCACTGCTTGAGAACTTCTGCTGCTGTAAGCCCAGGGTACAGGGTTAGAGACAGTGAACATGATACAGCTCTGCCGTACAGATTACAGCAAATATAAATATAACCCAGCCATCAGCCACCAGATGCACCTATCAAATAACATGGCAATAATGAACTGCTGTTTACTGGTACCTTGGGAACGCTAAAGAAAGGAAAAGCGTTGCTACATTAGTACTTTAGAAATTGTCAATCCATACTATTATAAAAGTTGATGATTTATTATATAAAATTATGATTGGCAGAATACAGAAAATTATTTCTTTTGTCTTTACATATGTAATACAATTACCAGGGAAAGTGTTAACATTTGGAAGAAGTTATTACAAATTACCAAAAAGTACTCATTTGGTGAAGTCGTTCAAGTTACAAATGCTAAGTAAATATAATGCACTTCAACATACATGAACTGTAAAGCAAGCAATGAAAACAGTGATCTCAAATAAAGACTCCTTTAACACAAAATAGCCAGTGAGAAACACAAGAAAAATGTTGCCAAGGTGTACTAAAAAGAATAAATCAAATATTTCTTTTATTGGGATGGTTAGACTAAAGAAAACTTAAATATTAACAGGCAGTAAGGACTCCATATATATAGTTGGTTTTCTGCCGATAACAAAGCTCTGGAGGCCAGGCATGCACTGTAGACCTTTCGTCTAATTTACTCTGGTCTTCTAATTTACGCATCAGCAAGGGAAGGAAACCCACACTTGTGTGTGAACACAATCAAATTCACCTCTGGTGTTAAGACTAGAAAAATCTGCTTGGGCAGGATTTCTCTGGGTGTCATCAGTACCCAGGGCAGAGGTTTTACTGCCAGCAAAAGGCAGCGGAGAGAGCTCTGATAGGTTGGAACAGTCATAGAGAAGTGAAGTCCTTAACAGAAAATGTTACCCTATCACTACAGTCTCATTTGCAACAAACAAAATGAACTCATCATTAAGTTTGCAATTAAACTATTTTAAAAATAAAGCTGATAAATGAGTGCACGCCATATGAATCATGTTGGATTACTGTATGCTAAGTCCTAAGTGCTGTTAGCAAACACACATGCTACAAGAAAAAGAATTGAGACAATTTCACATTTCAGAATTCCTGAGTCTTATCAGAGAAAAGGAATACCAAAGCCCCAAACAAAACAGCAATAATATAGCAGACAGCACAAATGTGGGCTTTTTGCTAATGTTTATAGTTTTAAAGCTGAAAACTATGGGGATATATATATATGTGTGTGTGTGTGTGTGTGTGTGTGTGTGTGTGTGTGTGTGTGTGTGTTTTAATGAAACTATAAACATGATTTTAAAGCTTGTTTCTTTTTAACAAGGTGTTTTGACTAAACAAGGCCACCTGAATGACAATGTCAGAGATGGTAAGCCCACCATTTTATAGGAATAATAAGTTTATTTCAAAGCCTAATTATTAATATAAAAGGGGGAAATGGTTTGGTAAGAGTGCTATCGGACAGCCCTTGGATGAGGTCTAATGGGTGAAACCAATATAATCAAATAAGAATGCGGACTCGACTTGTGAGCCACTCGCTAAATAATGTCCCTTTCACTTTGCATATTACACAGTGAAAATAAAAGGGGTCTTAAGAGCACTTCAGTCCCACAATGTAGGATTTACACTTGTACCTAAAGGTGTAAATGACCCACAGTGACATAATGCATAACATACATTCAACCGAAATATAGCTATTTTCTTACAAGCAAGGAAAATAAGCAGTTTTTCTGCTTGGAACAAACAAGTGAACCATAAACAAGACAGTTTGTCCTTCTGGACAGAGCGCCTAAGCCAAGTGCATCCAACCCTTCTGGACAGAGTGCCTAAGCCAAGTGCATCCAACCCTTCTGGACAGAGCGCCTAAGCCAAGTGCATCCAACAAACTCCACCGAGAACTGTATACGTTTACTCATCTTTAAAGACAGATGCACACAACTATTCATGGGCTTTATAAATAAAGATACTAAACAGAAAGAAAATATTTGGGTTATTTCTCTGTTCATAAGTCCCAGCAATAAAATAATTCAAAAACACTAAAGTGCACACCTATAGGCCATTACAGGTATAACAAGGGGCAGCCAGAGCTGCATCTACATTTACATTGACAGACCCAGAAAATGATTCCTGCTTTTAGAAAATTGTGCAATTTAAAAGCTAGTCAGTTTTGTTTGTGCCATAATACAACAGCACTTGTCTCTGCCATCAGGTGACTGCTAGGCCTGGACAGCACACTAGGCTCTTAACAATCACAGTTCGTAAGAATCATACAATATTGATTCCACCTCCAGAAAACGTGAGGGTCCTCTTGTTGTAGAAGGAAGAGCCACTGGGATTCAATTGATCGCCTTTAACCAGAGAAGTTTTCAGTTCCATCTCACAAGCTACGATAGCTGCATTCAATTCCACTTGAGCGCGATGGACTACATAAAACATGAGGCCAATGCTTATAACAATCTGTGAATAAAAAGAGGACCAGTTACCAATATGATATACAACTAAAAGAAATGAATTCAATGACTACACAGTGTAAAAGGGCTTCAAATGGATATTTCTTAAAAGTGACAGGTAGGAAGTCACACAGCTATTTTTAACAGTTATTTGCTGTTAACTGAGCAACCACTGTTCAATAAAATGGTAAGTTGGGCATTAAGAAAGTGGCGTCGTGGCACATGCCTTTAATCCCAGCACTCGGGAGCAGAGGCAGGCAGATTTCTGAGTTGGAGGCCAGCCTGGTCTACAAAGTGAGTTCCAGGACAGCCAGGGCTATACAGAGAAACCCTGTCTCAAAAAACCAAAAAGAAAAAAGAAAAAAAAGGGGGGGGGGTCTAAATTCTGTAACTGTTTTATTTCTCCTGAAAGAAATACAATTTACTTTCTGAAAACTCAATAGATACCTTTCAATAGACAGACTATAAGGCAATGTAAAGAAATGACAGTGTTAGGAGAATGTGTGCGAGCAAGATGCTAGATCTGTGTAAGACACACTGAATTTGTGATACCTACTAGACACAGAAGCTATGGGAAGGGGCTGGGCTAAACGGGTAGGGTAGGAGACACACACTTTGCACTGACTTTCTCCAGCATTCATTGACTTTCTTCATTAGTCTCAGAAGTATAAAAGAAAAAGAGAGAGGAATCAACAGGATGTATAAGAAACCCTTCAAGTTTCTCTATTTAAATGAAAGAAGGTCAGAGGAACAAGCCTCCTACAGAACACAAGCTTCTCTCCCACTATGTGCTGGAGAGCAGGCTAGAGTACAGACACAAGATTAAGAACAGATCTCTTCGATAGAAACTGAGCTAAGAATTATGTATGTTTAAATATGTCCATTCAAACAAAAGAAGGAGTTAACAACCTGTCTCAGAAACGAGATGACTCTATAGTTTAGGAAGCACTAACAATTTCAGCTTTTTATAAAAATGGCATGAAAAGTTCCAACAGTGTATGCTGTAAGCAATTGAGGAATTCTACTCACACAGTTATTTCAGGCAGATTTCTAATTTCTATGAAAGAGGAAATTATACATACTTAACCATTTAAAAAAAAAACCTTAAGAATGCATTTCATGTCAGAATCTTCATTGTACTTTGAATAGACACAGATAGAAAATTATACATACTATTCTGTAGGCACAATACATGCAAAATTTAACATTATGTGATTAGCATACTTATCCACACAAAGCAAGCAAAACAAAAACTTTAAGCCTAGATAAAAACTCATTCTTTGAAACAATTACAAATTTTTTGACAAGAAAGTTTTCATACAAAGTCAAGATACAGCATTTGACTTGCAATGACTTTAAAAACAATCCCTGTAAAAGGAATCTAATTTTTATGATTCTTTTCTTATGATTTTACAGAGGATATTCAATGCATCTGACCACATCCATGTATTTCAGGGTGTACACACAATTGAAACCGTCATCCAAATATAAAGAAGTATTAAAACAACTATCTAAAATGAAACAATTCTTCAACTGTGGTCAAGGAAACAGTCAGCAAAACAAAGAGCAGTAAAGCCAGACAACTCTTGGCCTTGCACTCACCTGTAAACAAAAGACAAAATATCCACTAACACTTTGTTCCGCGATAACATCTTCCATTGTCCGTAGTGTGGTACCCAAGTAAGAATTCAGAAGCTGAGTCGGAAGCAGTCCAACTGAAGATGCCATCAGATAGTTGGGTAAGGAGAGATCAGTAATCTAGAAAGTAGATTATTTGTTATCAAGTGCAAAGTCCCATTCCTATAAATCTTGTCACTGCTGTTTTTTTAGGGTAGAGATCTGAAACATGGACAAAGCACCCAAACAACTATTGAGGGAATATATGCAACCCACACACTTATAAGGAAATTAAACTTTAAATAAGAATTTACTATTCTACTCTACTACTATTGAAAGAAAACATCTAGCAACTAATTTTTCTTACCTATAAGCAAAGTGCACATACAGATCAGTATGCAAAACCTTTTGTGAGTCTCTTACATATGCATCAACATTCTTTTTTTGTTTGTTTTTTGTTTTTTCCAGACAGGGTTTCTCTGTGTAGCCCTGGCTGTGCTGGAACTCTGTAGACCAGACTGGCTTGGAACTCAGAAATCTGCCTGCCTCTGTCTCCCCAGTGCTGGGATTAAAGGCGTGCGCCACTACGCCCGGCACAACATCAACATTGTTAAGTAGCAATGGGGTGGTTATGCTCTGAAGCCACCTTGGACTGGACTGGATTGAGGACCCAAGGAATTACTATTTCCGTCATTCTCGATGCAGAAATATCAACATGACTTATTTCTTGATGTATATGTGGTAATTGCTGTTTTGTTATTAAAAAGAATTCACAAAGCCATAATTAACATGTGAAAGTCAGCATACTCCCAAGAACCTGAGCAATCTTTTCCTCAAATATAGCTACATCCTGTTTACTCCTTAGCAAACAGACTCTAGCAGACCAAATGAGAAATCATTTCTAAGATTAGACCATTAAGAGAAGGTCTTCCATTTCCCCCTGAAGCAGGCTACTGAGGTATTGTAAAAGTAGCTCCAAGGAGACTTGCGGGGTCAGGACCTGATTTCTGCAGCCAAAAGCTAGGAAAGGCCTGGAACTTCCCAATAACCACAAGAGGAAGGGGCCTCCCTGCCAATCAAGCCTCAAGATGGCTGGAGGCCTGACCCACATCTAACTGTGGAACTCTGAGGAAGTTAATCCTATGCTCCCAACTGCACAGAGATTCCTGGCCCTCAGACAACACTATTAAGTTCTAGTGATCTGTAAAACAACAAGTAATATGTATCTCAGTTATTTTAGGATAGATCACTAGAAAAGCAACTATTGAAACAGCAAAACTTTACACTATATTCCAACTCAATCAGACATTGTATACTGCCAATAATGACGTGTCAATAATGCTTATTGAGTAGTCAATTTTAATCTAGTAAAATTATATCTTCCCATAATACCATTTGTACTTTTTTCATTTATATTGACACTGGGTTTTTCTGACAATTTTTATATATAATTTTGTTTTTCGTAGTTGCCCTATATTCTCAGAATGTTATTCTTTTCTTATTCCTAAGTGGTCTTTACATATAAGGGCACATGTTGATCTATTATACCTAACATACATTTTTTTATGGTACTGTCCCTACACCCTAAATTTTGAGACATGGCCTCACTATGTTATCTAGATGTGCCACAAATGCTTGGATTCCTTGGCACCACAGTCCTCACATGAACTAAAAGGTGAACAGTTCATCTTATAGAAACACATGAATATATAATCAAATGTAAGAGTACTCTACCACTTTTACCTTCATGAAGGGTTTTTTTCTTGCTTCTTCCCCTAATTTTTTATTATTTTTTTCCTGCTTAGTTTGCCTTTTTTTACTCACCATTATGTAATTCTGGAATTTATTAATTTTAAAAGTAATGGCATGGATTTATTCCTTGCCTTTCCCAAGAGCAAATTTCACTAGCATTACATAATGGATATTCAATAGTTTCTTTATTTGCTTGTGGCTTTAGTATGAATTTCCCACCCCCTTCAAACCGTATTCATTATTGTTAAGAATTACATCTATTCTCACTACTTATTCTGACAGATCATCTTGCCATACAAAGAACTAAATTAAATTTTATAATGAATCTAGGACAGATGAAAAATCTATGTGTTGAGTATCCTTATCTAGATTTGTATAATTACTCAAAAAGTTAACATATTCTACTGAAATTTGGCCATTTAGCCATATTCATGCATTTGTTAGTTGAATTCTAGTCATCTTCTATATTGTGAGCGTGACTTCCCCACACACCATTTAGTTATTCTCAGTATGTAAGAAAGCTACCACTCTATTAAATTTATTTAAACTAATTTTAAGATCCAGGACTTCAGCCACCCATAGGCAGTTGCTCTATGACAATTATAACAATAATCATGTAGACAATAATTCCATTATTGTTAAATTAATCTATAGTCACAAATAAACTGAGGATGCAGCATTGAGTTGGAAAGAATATTTACAGCAACAAGTCGGTAATTCATTTATCTCTGAGACATAACTGTCCATGCAAGATGCCCTGATTATTTGCTGAAAGAGACACCGAGTAAGATTCTTCAAAGAATCACATATATGGTCAAGCATACCACCACCTCAGACACAGAAAGGGAGCCTTGAGAAAGATAAGTGCAGAACACTAAAGAGTAGAGAGGAATCAAAATTAGTTATGGGAGCCTAGACCAGGGGGCCACTTTGTAGGTGGAGGCAGTGAGAAGGGCCACAGAAGCCGAAGCATGGGCTACGCAGGTATAGATGGGTAAAAATGAAGGTAGATGCTCTTGGAAAAGCATCAACAGAGACACTGTGGGAGGGGAAGTCCAGATGTAATAATGACACTGACAGGACATTCTGGATTGTTTAGTCACATGCAAGGGAATCTTGAACACTAAAGACAATAAAAGCAGCCAAGATGAAACCTGGAGCAGACTTGGTAAATAGGACCAAGCCACTCAAATAAAAAGAACCAGGGCCTTTGCTCACAGAAGCAGGCAGAGGGTCATCTTTTAAAAAGAAAAATGCTAAATGTATACAGTGGCAAAAAAAAATAAGGCAAAAGTGAGTGATAAAAATCCTGTGATATAGTTAATATGCAACTTATCAAAATTACATTTAAATATTGAGGCGGCTTGAGAGGAAGTCAGCAGTTAAGAGTGATTGCTGCTCTCCCAGGAGACTGAAGCTTGCTTCTCACATCGGGTAGATCCCCAAATCCTGTAATTTCAGTTTATGGAGATCTGATGCTCATTTCTGGCCTCCATGAGCACCCAAATACATACTGAACATAGAGACACGCAGACATACATAAAAATAAAAAAGTGCATGTGTGTGTGTGTGTGTGTGTGTGTGAACAACTCAGTAGTTTAGAGAATGTACTGATCTTACAGAGGACCCATATTATAGTTGTCATCACCCACACTGGGCAGCTTGGGAATCCAAAGCCCTGTCTGGTCCTCTTCAGGCACCTGGCACTCATGTATAAATAGCAGCATATACAGATAGACACAGACACATAATTTAAAAGATAAATCTTTAAAACTACTGAGCTTACATTCCAAAGTGTCCTAATATAAAATTTCAGTCAACAGTCTTAAATGTGTCTCCAAACGGAATTCATAAGTAACATTCAAAGACATAAAAAATTCCTGTTGGGAATGCGAACAGATTGCAAGAGCAGTACAGACAGTTGCTTTTTACCATGACTACTGTCCAACATTTAGTCAAGGTCCATCAAAATGCAAGGATGAAGCCTTATCATGGGGGAAAAGTACCACACCACTTCCATCAATTGTTTCTATGATGCTATCTAAGAGTAGCAAATGACAAAGTTCAGATAATCACTCTGGACAGCTCATATAGAGAGAGCATAACATAATCACTTCCTAAGCTATTAATAACACTAATAAAGATAAGATTTCAAATTATTTTAAAGTAGAATTTGAACAAGCCCAAATCCTAGCCAGAACCTGCATTTTTCTAATCTTTGACAAACACAAGTTCCTATAGAGATCTCCCCAGCCGCCTCTCCCAAGTCTTTGCCTACATAATTTTAAATGTCCGTTTACTTGTCTTTTCAGAGAAATAACAATACACGCAGGGCAGTGCACTGGGATTACCACCTACCTAGAGTACCCTAGGACCCTGGCACCACAGTTATCCTCCAAATGCAAAAATCCCATGGAAATCTCAATCTAGAAGATCAGTTTTAGTTGGACAGTTGCTATTGGGGACAGAAATTATCTAGTGAGATTTTCAGAGATTAGGAATGTCACCTGACAGACACGTGTATCTAAGCATATTATATATCGGTAATATATACTTTTAAATACTCATTTTTATTTTATGTGTATATATACACTATTATTTTATCTGTACATGTATGTCTGAGTTTATGTGTATGAACTGCAAGTATTTAGGTGCCTGAAAAGGTCAGAGATTCCCTGGAGCTAGGGTCACAGGCAGCTACACGCTGCCCAATGTGGGCACTGGGAACCAGGTCCTTTGTAAGAGTAGTAGCTGCCATTTGTCCAGCACTGATGATAGAGTAATTTCTCCAGAGTTACTGTGAATCACCTGAAGAACAACTTGGAACTCACATGCTTCTGAGGTGGGGCATAAAATAACATCCTTGGGGAATTTTGCTCCAGAAATATAGTCAATTTTGAAGTTTACATTTCTTACACAGGGTTTTACAAATTCTAATTTAAAACACTAAAACTTTATCAATATTACATAGAGTAACTCAATATAGGAATAGTAAAAGCATAAAAGTAATGTGTTCACAAGATCTCAAATTTTATCTGTAACTCTGTGAGTCTAATATTGGGTTGGGCAAACTACACACCTCCTTACATTAGATACACTTCAAACTTTGTGCATCAATGCTATTGTTTAGTCAATTACTATCAAGGTATTATGTAAACTCTAAGTATAATATATTAGATATTATACAGAAAAATCATGAACACTGTCTTAGTCAGGGTTTCTATTCCTGGACAAAACATCATGACCAATAGCAAGTTGGGGAGGAAAGGGTTTATTCAGCTTACACTTTCCACATTGCTGTTGATCCCCAAAAGATGTCAGGACTGGAACTCAAGCAGGTCAGGAAGCAGAAGCTGATGCAGAGGTCATGGAGGGATGTTCCTTACTAGCTTGCTTCCCCTGGCTTGCTCAGCCTGCTCTCTTATAGAACCAAGCCCAGAGATGGCACCACCTACAAGGGGACCTCCCTCCTTGATCACTAATTGAGAAAATGCCTTACAGCTGGATCTCATGGAGACATTTTCTCAACTGAAGCTCCTTTCTCTGTGAAAACTCCAGCTTGTGTCAAGTTGACACAAAACTAGCCAGTACAAACATTTACCTTCATTTTTATTAAAGACAAAAGCATTTAAAGTGACTATAGGTTCTACTTTTCATCTACTTTTTGATATAGTATGTGCTTTTCTGCATACATACTCCATACACTTTCTGTTACTGCTTCAGAAATGTTAGAGAAGAGGAAGAAAGAAGTCAAACATAGTAGGTAGTTTTCACTCTTAGGAAATTAAAAAGTATTTTAATTGACTTAAAGGACTGGGGAGTAGCTCAGTTAGTAGATGCTCACATAGTATGCATGAAGCCATGGGGACCAGCCAAACCAAGGCACAACTGACTGTAGGTCTGCATCTGTAATCCTAGCACATACGAGGTGGAGGCAGGAGACTCTTAGGAGATCAAGGCTAACTTCCACTACATAATGAATTCAAGACAAATGCCTGACACAGGAAATCATGTCTCAAAAAAACAAACAAAACCAAACAAAAGCACCAAAAGCAAATAAACTCCTTAAGTGTCATTCCCTCTTCTGTAGACGCAGCCACACCCGTCCTTAAGTGTCATTCCCTCTTCTGTAGATGCAGCCACACCCGTCCTTTGTTCTCAGTCTTGGCTGCCAAGGTCAAAACCTCACAAATCAGTCATACAGTAACATCCCCATTCCTCACTCTTTCAATTACAACTGTTAAATGCATTTTCTGAATGCACCACCACCTCATCAGATTCCCACTTAATGTCTTCCTTTCCAACATGGACTGAATCCTACAGAAACCTCTGTAAAATGCAAACCCGATCCTCAGTAAGTTCTGGCCAGTGGCTCTCAGAAGGAATTGATGCCTCAGTGTGAGTTCCATCTCATTTCTGCAGTCTAGCCTTTGACCATATAATGCTTTAGGTCAGAGTTCCAGCCACATCTAACTGCTCTCAGTGCCTAGCACATCCTTTGTTTCTGGAAAGAATACTCAGGCTTCTTCCCACTCCCTTGACTAGGGCAATTGTCATTCACTACCCAGTCAGAGATTCCTGAAGGAAACTCTGATACCCAAAGACAATATTTAAGTGCTTCCAGTGGCTGTGATGGACAGTCCTTGTCCCATCACACTGGACAGCAACTGGAGGTCCCACAGTTGATTTGCCCCTGACCCAGAATAAATTTTGTTTATTATTGTCCTAGACCATTATAAAAAATACCTAATAAATATTTGCTGCAAATATATGCTAATTAGAAGCTAATTATATCAACCTCAAAACTGGTTTGTTTGAAAATATGAAAATAACAGCTTCTATTTACAAGCAGTCTGAGATTTAAAAAAAAAAAAAGTCTACCTGTAATGGATTATCTAGAAATGCTCACCTAGCATACAGAAAACATTTTACCTAGAAAGTTACTATCAATAATATTTGCACCATATACCTAGAACATATATTTGTCCCCCTGGAACGTTCATATCTTAGGACTTTGACTTTAGGCTTGGACTTATTCACAGATATTTATGTGTAGTATCTAGAACAGTAGTGAGTATACATAGGCACCTACTAATTACCTGCTAAATGGATATAGAATGGAAACTAGAAGTTTATCCAGTAACTTCTGTGTTAAAATTGAGATACTCTGATTAAGCTTGATAGTCCAGAGAAAACTCTTGTTACTAAAAAAAGGTAGGACTCAAGGTGGGGGTGGGGGCTGGGAGAGGTTCTACTCTTATCAGATAGAGGGTGTCAGAAAAAAGGACCTTCCATTGACTGAGGTGATTGACCATCTGATGCAAAATCCACCTTCACATAACTCAAACTTCATCAGCTCTACATCCCTAAATTAGGAACTACTTCTAATGGTTCCCAAGTAAACTGGAGATCCATGGTCCATTTGAGAATTTGATTAACCCATAACACTGAATCTTCCTGAGGAGTGGGGAAGGGTACAACCTGATAAAAATATAGCCTCTAGAACACAAGGTGAAAATTCTTTACATAGTTTGATAAATTATAGGTTTACCTTTTGTATTCATTCAACAAAAATTGGTCAATACCTTTCGCACATAAGGTCTAGCTCTAAACTGGAATTGAAAAAAGAGAGAGAGAAGGACAGCTGTTTGGTCATTAAAAGTCATGGTGCAGCACAGGACTACACTGAGCAAGAAGCCATAAAAATCACTTATAACACCAACTCATGTTAAGAAAACATAGATCAGTTAACTACAAAGCAAAGCAAAGAAGCATAAAAACAGTGAAGTGTTTTCTTGACGTGTACTTTTCAAGCTTTGTAAGGAAAATTCTTTCTAAAGCATGGGGGAGATGATGCTAAAAGAGCTTGCAGACCTTTCTACTTTGATTTGTGTGTGTATGTGTGCGCGCACCCGCGCCTTAGTCCAGGAAGAGTTATTAAGACACTCCACACAGTGTTATGAGCTAGAGATAGATATGTGAAACTTAAACATGTATACAGCAGAGACACCAGAGAATCACAGAGCATGAAAAGACAGAAAAGCACTTCAAGGAAATAATGAAAGCCATCTGTCTTTAGTGACACAGGAAGGTTTGAGGGTGTGGCTAAGATGCTATCTACCAACTCCCCAGAGTGCACTATCTCCCCTATTTCTCTGTTCTGAATGCCATGTGCAGCTAATCAGTTTATATTAATAAAAAAATGATTTTATACATTACCTCGGGACAAGTATTATAATCTATTATCTTTGTTCTAGTCTATGTCTGTATTCATAGCACAGAACAAGAATTCAAAGAAATGAAAATACTTTTTAAATAAAACACATTCCTACTAAATTCTTTAGAAAAATTTAAAAGGTCATGTTAAGTCAATGCTCAAAACATCTGCTTTTTAAAAAGTGAACTAAGACCTTACCTACTCTTGACTATTTACAAGTAAGAGAACTGGAGGCCAGTCATTCAAGGACTTCATCATGACCACAGTCGCTGACACTGAGAGGCCCCAGGTTGAGACTAAGATCACATTTATGGCTTTAGACATGCCCAATTTTTAAAAGATTAATTATAACAGATATATGTTCAATTGTGAGTTAAATTACTAAACGAAACTCTTGTTGATAAGTCAAATCCTAGAGAGACATATGGAAGGGTTCTGCATGCCACGTGCAGTTATGTCTGTTTTAAGTTACGATGGCATCTTTGACTGGCAGTATTCCAGTCAGTATGGGCTTATGCTCCCTGATCTCTTGCTCACAATCAATCCAACACATGAGTAAAGTCCTTCTGTGCCTGCTTCTAACTTTCTAGGCGTACACTAAACAACCAGAGTAATGAAGAGCTGAAGAGTACGCGGGTATTCCACCGAGACACAGGCTGAGTCATGCTTAATGCTTTGTACTTTTAAATATACTTATTTTGTTTTGACTTTACACTCAATGCATACTACTTCTACTTAAACTGTTCTGTCTAGAGAAGATGGCATATGGGCCTCTCTTCAACTGCAGCAGCAGGAGCTGTGGCTTGGTGGGCACTTTGTTGCACTGACTATAAAGTATAAGTGGCAAAGTGGGAGGTAGTAAATAGTTTAGGCTGTGCAGGTAAGGGTTTGTCAGTACCTGAACTTTGCTGTCTTTTCTCAAAAAGAAAAAGAAAAAGCTACAGAAGACATACATATGATACACAGATACCAAAGTCTGAAGCTCAGAGCGTGTTGGAGCGTATGAGGTACTACACTGGGGTATAGTTTGCTGACCCTAATATCTAACTCAGCACTGCACAGTCCTGCACAATGTCTGACAGGAAGGAGGTGCAACAAGATGCTTACTACACAGAGTTTGGAAGGACAGCAGACTTCTGAGAAAGCCAGGTCTTCTTGCACCTACACGAAACCAGCTACTATCAGCCAGTTATGCTTCAACAGTATTAACTGTAAGATGAAGATTATAACAGATATGAACATTAAATAAGTAATGTATACATGAGACTGGTGCCCAGTATTTCATATAGACAATGTAGACACTATTAAACGTTTAAAAAAGTGAGCACCATGTCCTACCTTTGAAATACAGAGAACAGAAAGAAATAGTAAATAATGAACAAACCAAAATGTATCATGGCTTTGTAGCAGGTATTATTAAGATATGTTTTACAACACAAAGTGTGTATCCAAAAAGTACAACTTCTTCAAGATAACTAAGTAAATGTTAAGCCAAGTCTGATTTAAGATTGTGATATTTGTCCTTTATAAAAGATTGATACTATCTTAACTGCTGTAGCAGAAAAATAAGGGATATCATACATGTAAATCTGCTCTGTATGGGGGAATGTGGCACATAACACATAAGACAATTTTGTACACTATGCTTCTTTCAATATTTAATGTTAATGAAAGATATATCTCAAATATTTAAGGTTAATGAAAATAAATTTTCCATGTACACTTACTTGTTTGAGAGAATTATCTACAGAAAATTTTGACTTGATATTAGTTTCCTTTAACTAAAGTAAAAGTCTTTTAGGAACTCCTGTGGCACAGCCTTATGTCAGACCTGTGTGGATTGGAAATACTATTATGAATTCCATTACCCATACAAACCACAATCATGTAGTCCTTTGAGATCAAGACCACCATTTTATTGGAAGAAACTTTAAAATGCAGGTTTTCAGGAGGACCTTAGAGTGGCTATTACAAGAATGCTGTAATATTTATTTAGTGCAGGGTGGGATAGTATGAACAGACTTATCAAAGTATTTCTTCTAGAAGATGTAGTCTTTAAGAATTTTGTCTCCTGTATTTAGTACCAACAGTCCTTCTTTACTGATCCTTCCTTTTAACTGGAAACTGAGAAAAGTGAAACCTGAAGTTTCTAGTAGAGACAGGATTTCATTTGCTAAATTTAAATAGTGCCTACTTCTAAGGGTGCCAAAGATTAAATAAATGAAGACATCAAAAGGTGCATAGCCACTCACTGTAGATGGTAAAGAGAGAACTAGTCAAAGGTAGATGCAATCCATTCTCAGGAAAAAGAAAACTTACCTGAGGATTCATAAAGGGGAATAATTAAATCATATTTGTATTGCAGAGTTCATTTTTAGATAAAGATGGGAGAATGTTAGCCTGAAACAAGAAGCAGGGACATTTGGTAAAGGTTCCTGAATCACAGCAGAGGCAGTAGGCTAGACTGAAGTGTCTGTCAGCAGGCAAACCTACAGGACTCCGGCTTGATTAACACTTGGTGTGTGGACAGCATGCCAAGTGCCAGAGGCATTAAGTCTACACTAGCTGCTCTGCTCTCTCCTACTGCCACAGCATCACTCTGAGGTCAGTTATGACCTTGTAAATTGTTCAGGCCAGGAAAAAGTGAGATCTGCTACAAAGGACCCGTGAAAAGCCAGGATTCACTGTTCTCGGCAACCAAGCTCAAGGCAATGCAACTTGGTCATGTATTTGAACCCAGTCATTTCTTAAAGTCTTGGTACAAATGACTATTTATTGTAAAGTTGGTCAAATTTTATGTTCATCGTACATAACTGCAAAATGGTAAAAGTTGAAAGGCTGAGCATCTGGGCATCTCAATGCAAACTCTAGTTTAGAATCACTCAACATGGGGAACTCAGTCATCTAGTTCCTTTCCTTTAAAAGTGAAGTCAAAGCAGGGTATGTGGACTCAGAAAATACAACAGGCAACTTGCTCATGCCCATGACCATGTGGCTTGCTCAGGCTAGGAAAAAAAAAAAAACGAGATCACTGCAAGTGACACTTGAAAGCAGAAAATGCAGTTCCTTCCTGACAGCAACCAAGCGCAAAGCACTGGCTCTGCCAGCCCAAATTCCAGAGTCCAAACAACGTGAGGCAGTGGGTCCTTCCCACAACCCACACCCAGCAGGACAGAACTTCCCTTTCGGACCACTGAAAACTAGAGGTTACCTCTACAGCCTAATTTAGGCTACCATGAATAATCTAGTAAGAAAAGCATACAAGCCATCTCAAATATGTGTCCAAGTTAGGGACCGTCCTCGGCAACACACAAACTCTAAGTCCCGAGATCACTACAATGTACAGCAAGACTTGCAGATACAGGATTTCACCAAAACGAGGAGGGAGAAGTTTTGCCTGTTTCCCAGAAGAAATGATAGGAAAGAAAAATCTAAGTACTCACTTGAAGAATTTTGTTTCTTATCGCTCAAGGATCAATGCGATGAAGTGGTATTTTCTATTTTGAGAGTATCAAATGTTGTGTGTGAGCTTGCTAATCTCTTTCTATCATACAAGAGAGAATTAAAGAATTATGGTTAATAATTAGAAGCAAAGGGAGCCCTTTTTCATTTTCCATATACTCAACTTTTACAACTGGCTTCTGCCTCTAAAATATTGACCAACAATAGGATGGGCCAGGAAAAATAATGCCTTCAAAGCATTAGCTTAGTAGATACACACGACTCTACAGCATTTACAAATGAGGAAGCATGGATTTCGCATAGCAGGAACCAAGCAAAGACTATTTTCAAAACCTGTGCTTTTCTGACTTTTATACCTAAGTTTCTCTTTGAGCTAATTATATTCATGGTCATTGAGAAAATGAGAAGTTAGTCTCAACAGGAGGGGGGAGGGAACTTTAAAAGACTCAATAAGGAGAAAAGTAGAAAACCAAAAAGTATGCTTGGCTAGGTATGATGGGCAGGAGGCCTCGAGGGTGGAGCCACAATGACGTTTTAGAAGGCGAAAGAGAGAAATCAGGTTAAAGCCAACTTCATCCTACACTGCATTCTCTCAACCTCACAGATCCTGAGCAAGCACAGCCAACTCCTGAGGTTGAAAGGGCCTCTCTTGAGAGAAGACAGCCTAGGAGGATGTGGATCAACAGACCATGTCCAGTGGCTTCCTGACCTATTTTGTCTCTGTGTTTGAGAATTTTATAGAAACACACAGTGCATCAGTTGATTACATGTGGAAACTGTAGTTCTGCCTCTGGCGGTGACTCTAAAAGTTCCAAGATAAATAAATGAGACTTTGTTTTCTTCTTTCTAAAATGGTAACAATACCCTCCTGCAATAGAAATTTTATTTTTACTCCTGATTCAGTAATGCCAAAATGAAAGGCTCCTGACCCCTGTTAAAGTCAACTACAAACTGAGTAACCTCAAACTATTTGCAGAAGTATAGTACTTCTTAGGAATTTAATATATAAGAGGCATTAGGAAAGGAAAAGTTGTAGTCAATATATATCTTCCTCAATATCCATGACTTTACTAGGTAGTAAATATTCCATGAAGAAACAGAGAGGGCCACAGGCTGAGGCTCTATCTAGGCCATAGTTCAAAGTTTGGCTCTACCACTTATTTACTTCCCAGGTGACCATAGGGAATTACAACAGAAAGAATAAACAGTAGGTAAACACCGAAATGCAAGTCAGACTCTTATATATATATCTAGCATGTAATCCCAGTTTCCTCATTTTGCAAACAAATTAAGGTGCAGATACCTTAGCCAAGGTCAGCAGACACCTAAAACAGGACTGACTGCAGACTACCAGGACAGTGTTCTCATCTGTTGTAGGCAACAACGATTGATAGTCATGTCTACCAGCTGAAGAATGGAAGATACCTGGAAAGAGCCTAGAATAGCAGTTGTCACATACTATGTAGAGAAGAAAAGATGCAGGTTGTGCTAGAGACAGATCACACTATCAGAATTAAAACTATACATGTTCCTAATCTTCCATCATATTTCCAAGCCTTGGTACAGCTGATCTATTATTATAAGGCTGATCAAAATTTATGTTCATATTCACAATGTGAAAGAATAAAAGCTGAAAGACTGAGGCCAAACTTACTGCTATTTCTCAATACATGCAGTTTCCTTTTAGTTGACGGGTGAATACCTGGGAATCTCAGGTATGACCTCTAGCATGCAATCACTGAATGTGGGAAACGCATTCAGTCTTTTTTCTGTAAAGGTAAAGTCCACGAAGTGAGTTCCAGGACAGCCAGGGCTATACAGAGAAACCCTGTCTCGAAAAACCACACTCACACAAAAAAAGCTGGACATGGGGAATCATGCTTGTAATACAGCACTAAGGGAGGTTGAGGCAGGAGAATCACTGCCAGTCTGGGGCCAGCCTGAGCTACGTACGCAGTGAGTTCTAGGATAGCCTGGGCTAGAGTTATAACCTGTCTTAAAACAAAACATAGTCAGATTAGGTTTCATAATTTGTCCCATAAAGTTCCCATCAAGTGGTCGCCACCTCACCAGCGGTGATTATTTATACCTTTAACTCAGGTGCACCCTTGCTATAGAAGCCTACACAGAATAAGCTAAACCTCTGACCACAAGTGCAAGAGTCTTTAGAGCATGTGTGTAAGAAGAGCCGGTGCTCATTTTGTTTTAGGAACCACCCAAATGACTTCAAAATAGAGTTCTAAACAAAGATAAACAGGATTCCCAGCTTTTTCCACAGTACTAACTACTGCAAACAACTTTCAAGAAGCTTACTGCAAATTTAGGAAACTCCAAGAACTTGAGGTCTACTGTGGTCTCCTCCTCCACTGTTAAAAACAAAAGCGATCCAAGCTCCAATATAACCAGAAACCTGAATCAGAACCCTGCTGCATTTATGCAGGGAAGAGGGAAAGCTGGGGAAGTCAAGTCACAAAGCTTTATGGCTCAAGAGCTACCAAAGTACTTTTTTTTTTTTAAATCAAACTCATACACAAACACATGCACCAAGGGAAAAAAAATAGTTTTTTATCAGGTCTTCCAAGGGGCTGTGTTATATGAATTTGTAGTGTAATTTTTGTCAGGGTGCCATAAAAATGTCAATGACTCTTCTGTCATACAGAGCGCCTCCTAGGGTGGTCACAAGGCCTCTCTAAAAGACAAATTTGGAGAGAGACAGAGAAAGAGAGGCCAGGAGGACCCCACTTACCGAAAACACTGCATTCTGAAGCCCAAAAGGTATAGGAGTCAGCCGTGCCAGCGCCACCACCTTCAAGCCGCTTCCTCCCTCCACGACGCGGATAACGGCGCTCAGCTTGTCGCTGCTCTGGATCCTGGCGGCCACCCAGGCGGTGAGTAGCCGCTTGCAGACCACATGAGCGATAAAGGTGCCAATGAGGACGCCCACCACCATAAGCCCCATGCCTAGCACGAAGCCGTACAGGTAGCCGGCCGCCACATTAAGCACGATGTAGCCCCAGCCGCAGGGGAAGGAGACCACGATGAAGCCCACGACGAAGAGCAGGACACCGAGCAGCGAGTCGAGGCTCTCCACCCAGAGCAGGAGGTGCTGCAGGTAGCGGCGGACCAGGGCCAGGGAAGCGAAGCACAGGGCGGCCAGCACGCACACCAGCACGAGGCTCCGGCACCAACAGGTGCTGCCGAGGCAGCAGCAGCGCCAGTTTCTCACTTCGGCCACCCCGACCACCACGCCGCCGCCGCTCCCGGGGCCGCCTGCCAACGCCCCGGCCGGCGCCGGCAAGTCCGAGGCCGCGGGCGGACCGTGGCGATCCAGATAGGCGCCGAGCAGGGCGCCCGAGGCCGCCGCCGCCGCCGCTGCCGCCGCGCTGGCCCCGCCCCCGCGGGGAAGGCGGTCCTCCGAGCGCTCCCCTCCCGCTGTCCGCTCCGGTGCCCAGCGGCCCGGCTGCTCCACGACGCCCGTCCGACCGGCGTGCTGCAAGGCCCGGGGCAGCGTGTGGAGCAGGCTCCCACCGGGGCTCCGCATGCCTCGGCCTCAGCCAGCCAGTGTCTCCACTCCCGCCACGTTCCCCGGCCTGCGGCCTTCCATGGCACCCCGCACGCCAGGCCTCGGCTCCCTGCGTCCGCTCGCGGGGAGGGAACGGCCGGAGAAGGGCGGCAGCAGCGGTCGAGACGCGGTCCCGCCGGGAGTCGGTCGAGTCTGGACCCTGCACCCGCAGAGCCCGCCCCCTAGGGCCCGAGGGGCGGGGCACGCGTAGAGGGGGCGGAGACATAGCTGGGTGGTCGGTCACGCCCCCGTGACGCCCGGCTGGTGCTGCTGATGAGTGGCGAGGTACCCGCGTCTCTCAGGCAACGGAGGCCTCGGCTGCTCCGGGCAGAAGAGTGAGGCGGAGGGAGGCCACGGGAAGCGGAAAGGGGACCCGGGGCTGCGCGCTCTCAGCTTCCACGGGCGCGCGCGTGCCTGCCTGCGTGTCAAAGACCCTTGGCCACAGCTGCTGGGACTCCTGCCAAGTGCCTCTCTAGTGGTTTCTGATTGACCTCTCCTGCAAACCAGCAGCGGGGTGTCGCTCTCCCCCCGAAAAGCTGTCTGGCGACTTTAGGGGTGGAGTTCTTGTCTGAAGCGTAGGAGGATAGTTGTACCGTCCCAGAGAGCAAAGTCTCCCAGTGGGTTCTAGATAACTCGGTCGTTTAGGAGCCCATGGAATTGGTTGTGAAGAGCCACTCTTCAGAGAATGTGCCTTCTGGACCCTAGTCTTTTCCTGAGTGCCAAGCACTGTGCTGAGGATAGTGGAAAAGATTCCTCAGAAGACCTTTATAATATAAAGGGTTGCTGTTAACCAGCACTTTCGCGAGCTATGTATAGACTTATGGCTGACAGAGTGCTAGCAAAGCAAAATAAGGAATCAAGGATGCTAGCTAGAGTTCTTATCTAAGGTAGTAGATAGAAGGAAGCCATTGACTCAAGGAAAATATTACAACTATGTAAAAATGAGGTTGATGCATGAGAGTTGAGATGTCCATGATACCCACCCAAATATGGCATTCCAGTAGATGTTTGAAAATAGGAATACAGCGTTGACATGAATTATCACTCCTAGAAATTTTGACATTGATACACTGGCAACAGTTAAAACCATGGTTATGGATGACTGAATAGTAGTAAGTGTGCTAAATATTCCCTGTATTCTCTACTCGGTCATGGTAGGGTGACTTCTATGTCCAAGCCTCATGTTTGGGTGGGTCTCCACGATATATTCGGCCAAGTGAATTGTGACTAGCTTTTAGATGCCTTAAGAACCTTCCAAAATCCTTCCTCTCTTTGCCATTGTCAATTATCAGTGTTCCACTGAGTGAAGAGTAAGAATCCCAGTTACTTATTGATGGAAGTATTAAGTGAATGAGAAGAAAAACCACGGACATGTGAGAGTTATATTATCAGGGCACTGTGATATTATCATCACTTCTGACTGGTGTGAATGAGAACACATCTGAGAAATTAAATCTTGAGGCATCAATATGCTACTTAGACCTTGTGAAGAGAATCTGAAAGACTGCCGAAATATTACTTAATATTAATATTTTATGATGATCATCTAGGCACTCCTATTTTCATTTCTGTTCTCTGTCATTTACTCCCATATCATACACAAGCCATGTGTTAGCTTCTAGTTCACATTGCAGAAGACTAAAATCCAGATGCGGAGTCCTTAGTTCTGAGCCAGCTCTTGGGCTGCCAGAGCTCTGCACGGGCCAGTCTTGGATCAGTTCACCCCTATTTACGCAGCACATGCCTATCCAAGATAACCATCTGTGTCCACTGGGCACAGTGTTCTGGCCACTTAGTGTAAACTATAACTGAACGTTTCCACTCTTGTGCCACTAGAATTGATTTTTTTGTAGAATTATGAAGATTAGATTCTACAATGGGAAATGAGGCTTGCCATGCTCCATACACAGCATGATCAGCCTAAAACCCTTATGGGAAAATATTAACTCTTCCCCTGGCCTACAAAGGTGTTTATGACCTCACCTCTGCTGCTATCCCTACCTCACTGACCTTGCCCTCCCCACACCAGCACACTGGCCTCCTCGCTCTCTCTTGCATGGGCACGTCTCCTACTTGAGGTTGTGGTTCACACTCTACATCTGCTGACCTCTCTCTGGTGAACAGTCTCCCCTTGTCTCTTAGAAAGTCTTGTTTCCCTTTCCTTACTCATATTAGGCTCTGCAGGCCTCTGTTCAGAGATGGCATCCCCAATGACTCTCATCTGAAGGACCAGTCTGCCTGCCAAAGAGTTGTGGCACTTTTCTTCTAGAACAATCCCTGCCTGAGATTTCCCTGTGTGTTAAATCCTTCACTGTCTGTCTTCCCCAACTGAAGACACTGTGAACGCTGCCATTTTTACTGTCCCGTGAAACCCAATAACCTATCTTCCTAGAATACCTGACGGACTTTGAATTTTAGATTAACCTCCCAAGTCATGTGTTTCGTTATGGAGTTTTAATACATAATTTGTTCTTACTGCCCCCACTCTCCTATTGTTTTCCTCTGCCCCTCACCCACTCTTAGTCTCCTTCCTGCTTAATAATTTCCTTCTGCATTCATGTAATTTGTATATTCTGTAACCATCTCTTTCACTCTTCCCTGCTTCCTTCCGACCTCTGACTTTCTAGTTCAACACACACGGTTTCGCATATGTGAGATTAAGTCTTTGAGTTTGGCTTATCTTAACATAATGTCTTACGTCTTTATTTCTGCAATGTCATAAGTTCATTGGAGGTGAAGAAAAAATGCTTATGTATACATATCCCATATGTATCACATTTTCTGTATCTATTCGTTTCCTTAGTAGGTACATAGGGTGGTTCCATTTCTTAGCACCCATAAACGTGAATATGCAAGTACCTCCATGGTACATTACAGTGTCCTTTGGGTCTAGCATCCAGGAATGGTATAGTGGTATAGGTTTTTTGTTTGCTTATAAAGTTTTTGGTTTGCTTGTGTTTCAGGAAATATTAAAAAATGAACCTGCCAACTCTCTGAGCTCCTGCTTCTCTCAACCTGCCAACTTCCCCACCCCCCACCCCCAGCATCTGGCTCGCTTGTCCCTGGAGCCTCTAGTTCTCTCTCTGCCATCAGAGGTCCCACATTCCAGTAACCAAGTAAAGCAAAACTCTTGAACCTTATAATTAACCAATCAGATGTATGTATAAATAAATACTCAATTTACAAGAAGCCAATACAATAATTTCAGAACCAACTGGTAATGATTAAAGCTTTATCCTAATCATTCTAACCTTAGGATATCATAACTTCCTGTGACTGGTTAAAGCCATGCTGGTACAATTCTGCCTCCATCTTTCTCTTTCTCCCCTGGGACACTTTCTGGCTCTGCAACTCTTAGCTCCACCTCCCTTTTCCCTGTCCAATCACAGGCCTCCCGATACCCTAATGTAATTGGACAGAAAAATTCTGGGACATGCTTGGTTGGTTTTTGTTTATTTCTTTTTAAGAAACCTTAATCCCGATTTCCACACTGGCTGGCAGCATTGTGGTAGCTTACCCGCCCCCAGGCCCCCAGCAGTGAATAGGGTTCTTCTTTTCCCACAACCTCACCCATGTTTGGTTTTGGCTGGTATCCATTCTGACTGGAATGAGATAAACTCTCAGCAGTTTTAATTTGCACTTCATGGATAGCAAAGATAATTATTGGTAGCTTCTTCCTCTTCCTTAGAAAATTGTCCATTCAAATCATTAACTAGTTTATTGATTAGAAGATTTGGGAGTATTTAGTTTTTTCAGTTCTTTATATATTCCAGAGACTAACCCTTGTGTGGCATACAGTTGGCAATGATATTTTTTCTTTATTGTGTAGGATTTTGTTTTCATCAAGGTAACTGTTTCCTTTTCTGTGTAGAAAATTTTACATTGTGTGCAGTCCCGTTTGTCCTTTCTTAGAGTGTTTCCCTGTGCCGCTGCAGTCTTTTCCAGAACGTTCTTGCCTATGCTTACGTATTCAGATGTTTTTCTCTAGCAGTTTCAGAGCTTCTGATATCATGTGAAGATCTTGGATCCATTTGAACTGATTTTTCTGCAGGTTAAGAAATAAGGATCTAATTTCACATTCAGTCTCTTGGCAACACTTATTGAATAGGTTGTCATTTTTCCAATGTATGTTCTTGTCACTTTATTAAAACTTAGATGGATATAACTCTCTCTCTCTCTCTCTCTCTCTCTCTCTCTGTGTGTGTGTGTGTGTGTATTTGGTTATGGCCTTCTAGTCTATTTTTTTTAATTTTATATAACTGGGGTGTGTGTGTGTGTGTGTGTGTGTGTGTGTGTGTGTGTGTGTGTGTTTGTGCTAGGCCAAGCAGTTTTACCCATGCAAAACCTAGATACATGATTCTATAAAGAACTAAATTTCAAGGCAACAGCTGGATTTATTAAGACTAGAAAGGTTCAGCTAGGTGTGGTGTCTCATGCATTTAACACTATCACTCAGGAGGCAGAGGTGGAGGCAGGCAGAACTCTGTTCAAGGCCAGCCTGGTCCACAGCCCTGTTTCCAGTATAGCCAGGGCTATATAGGGAAAGCTTTTCTTGGGAAAAGATGGAGGGCGAGGAGAATAGAAAGGTTCTTAAGAAAGATATAGTAAGCACACTCAATAGGACAAGTATAAGCTTCTCTAAGAAAGTCACAAGTAGGTTTTATTACAATAGGTATATATAAGATTTGGCTAACTCTCACATTACATCTTTAAAGACTGCTAAGAAACACTCGTCCTAACACTTCTTTCTAATATTCCCCTAAGAGTGTAATTTGTAATAAGATTAAAGGTTAAGGAAGTGTCTTAGTAAGGCAGCATTTAGTTCTAGGGAGTAGGTGTTGAGAACATATCATTACACCTCATGTTAGCCCTTAGTAAACCTAGCCTTATTTACTGGTCTCCATGTCCTTGATTGAGGTATCTCTATGAATACATTGTTTGGCCTTAACTGAGAGCAATATATTTACTTCCTTGGGAAAGATGTCTTTTAGAAAACACACTTTGGCCGGGCAGTGGTGGCACACGCGTTTAATCCCAGCACTCGGGAGGCAGAGGCAGGCGGATTTCTGAGTTCGAGGCCAGCCTGGTCTACAGAGTGAGTTCCAGGACAGTCAGGGCTATACAGAGAAACCCTGTCTTGGGAAAAAACAAAAAACAAAAAACAGAAAACACATCTTGTCTCTGCAGACCATTAGGTCCTTGTCAGTGAGTGTAAAGTCCCCTGCCTTTCACAGCAGTAAAATCCGGTGAGGTCTGAGGAACAGTGCGCCCCTTTTCCCCTTTCGCTCCATGATTAAAAACATTATGATGATGCTTTCTGTTGGGGCTAGCTTTGGTTATTTGTGGTCTCTTGTGCTTCCCTGTAAACTAAGAATTTTTTTTTCTCTAGTTCTCATGAAGAATATCATTGCAGGGGCTAGTGAGATGGCTCAACAGTTAAGAGCACTGACTGCTCTTCCGAAGGTCCTGAGTTCAAATCCCAGCAACCACATGGTGGCTCACAACCACCCATAATGAGATCTAATACCTTCTTCTAGTGTGTACTTATATATAATAATAAATAAATCTTTAAAAAAAAAACAACAAACCATAAAAAACAAAACAAATCCACAAATAAAATGCATTCTTTATAAAAAATAATCATTGAATTTTGATAATAGCATTGAATCTGTAGATCATTTTCAGTATATCCATTTTCAAAATATTAATTCTGCCAAACCACAAGCAAGGAAAATCCCATCTCTTCCATCTTCTTTAATTGCTTCCTTTAGTGTTTTGAAGTTTTCTTAGCGGTCTTTCGTATCCCTGGTTAGGTATCTCAGTTTGCCTTCCCATTATGGTAAAATACTCTTTATAAAAACAACTTAAGGGAGGAGGAATTTATTCTGCCTCACAGTATGTCTTCATCAGGAGCTTGAAGCACCTAGTCACATGATGCTCACAATCAGAAAACAGAGACTCCTGGCCAGGATATGGTGCCACCCACAGGGAGCAGATGTTTTCCCTTTAATGAATGCGCACCCACATCCCCTCACAAATATAATGAGGGTCCCATCTCTAGTTTCTGTCAGGTTGATGGTTGACCTTAAAAGCCATCATAGTCATAGGGTTTTCAGTTTGCTTTGTTTTCTTTGCTATCCAAATTGTATATTTTTCTCCAGCAAATTTTCTTATTGATATGTGGAAAGGTTACAGACCTGTCTATATGTTGCTTTTGTATTCTACTTTCTTTCTTTCTTTCTTTCTTTCTTTCTTTCTTTCTTTCTTTC
>LR750016.1:472464-565331 GCA_902729485.2 Mus minutoides
CCCAGAAAAAATGGTGCATCACTAATTCTCTAGACATCATTCAATACAGTCAAGCTGGCAGAATAAACTGCAAAACTGTACCATTGCCCCTGTTGCAGGCAGAAAGCCCGACTGGCACAGAAAGGCAAGTCCAAGGCTGGTGACCCAAAGCACAATTAGCACTTGTTTTTTCATGTAACCTACCCAAGGCCACCTGGGCAACCTGGCAGAATCAGATTTCAAATTAAAAATACATTCAAGGATTAAGAGGAATCAAAAGATCTCTTGTACAGTAGAAATACAAAGAGAGAGAGAGAGAGAGAGAGAGAGAGAGAGTCAAGAAAGGAAGGAGGGAAGGTCAACATTGCTCAAGGTCACAACCGATCAGGGTGAGAAACACGAAGGAAGAGCCCTCACATACTTCACTTGAAGTATGAGAGTAAAGGGGCGTATGATGGAATGAATCTTAATAACTTTCATGATCGTTACAGAAGGGAAGGCAGGAAGGAGCGCTAGAGGTTAATGCAGGGTAGGAATGATAGGGATATTATTAAAAGACTCCAGTGTGTTTATAATTTTAGGTTAAGAGAGGAAGTGAAGGATGAGTCAGACTCCACAGGCTGCAAGAGGAGGTGGGATTACGATTGGAGGGAAGGATTCGCTGCAGGAGACAAGGCATTCCCACTGAGGCAGAGCAGAGCTATTTCTACTATTTTCCCATGCTTCTCTCTAACACCGGTGTGTCTGTCCTGGGAGGTCTTAGTTGACTACGGTTGGGCCATATCTATGCAGATAGTTTTGCCTCTCCTTTGATAGCCTGGGGCCCATGGTTCATCCTTCCAGCTTTTTTACCTGTCAGCCCCACAACTGCAAAGGTTTCAAGTTCCTTGTAATATAGATAGAAGACCACTGTCAACTAATCCTGCTTAAATGCCAAATGAAGGGTGCTATTAAAAACAAATGCAATGGCAAATTACTCTCCAAATCCAAAGTATCTACACTGTAACTATGGTTTTCTATGTGCTCTATTTTCTATATACTACCATAAAGGTAGGTAAATCCATAATTTTGATATGTGTATAATAAAACTGTTCAGGCCTGTTTACTGATGTTTGGTTACTCAGCAAATCATCTCTCAAACAGAATTAGGTATGCCTTTGCATTGACACGATGATCTGAGATGTATTTGCCTTCCTTTACTGCCCTTTAAAATATTTGGTTTGGGGGCATTTTAGGATTCTAGACTCAAATTAGGACTTACCTTATTTTATTAAAGTGTTCCAGAAGCCTTGAATTCTTTGCTCATTTTTATATCAAATAAGCATGTATTTATACCAGACAAGACTAAAGTGAGAGGAATATAAAGCTTGTCATCAACTGGTGGCCTTGTGGGCTATCGATATAGCTTTAGCTGTTAGGATGCTTGCCTTACATGCATGGTGCACTGGCTTGATCCCTGATGCCTTATAGACTAGGGCTGTTGGTGCACGGATGTAATCCTGGCACTTGGTGGATAGAAACAGAAGTTTAAGGTCACCATTAACTATATCGCAGGTATGAAACCAGCCTGGGATACATGGACACACACACACACACACACACACACACACACACACACACACAAAGTAGCCTTGGAATGGCAGTGCTATGCTATTCTTCAGTGGCTTACCTGCTGGTAAGGAAAATAGTTTGGATATGTTTTACAGGAGACAAATACCTTTCTTTTCATGCTTACTTGCAGCTATACAATTTAAATAAATGCAGATACACCTGGACCCTGCATAAAAGTGCCTTTTCCAGTTAGCCATTAATTCCTTATAAATGATGGATTTTGTCTATTTGTTTGACAGGAATATATTGAAGATATATGCTGTGCCTGACTCATGTGAGAGTAGAAGAATTCAAGGCACTTCTACCATTGGGGAATGCAATAAAATTAGACCAAAGAGAGCCATACCTCCATCGCAAAGCAAAGTGGCAATTTCTGGTTTCTTTAGAGGCTCGGGTTATATTGATATTTCTCTGGGGTAGACAGGTGAAAGAATGTTTTGGGTTTGTGGTTGTTGTTGTTGTTGTTTTCTTTGTTTGATTGGGCTTTTGTTTTTTTGTTTTTTGTTTTGAGACAGGGTTTCTCTGTGTAGTCCTGGCTGTTCTTGAACTCACTATATATATCAGGCTGGCCATGAACTCAGAAATTCACCTGCCTCTGCCTCCCAAGTCCTGGGATTGAAGGTGTGCCACCACTGCAAACATGTGAGACATGATGTTTAGAAAGAATATAAATATGATAATATAAATATAAATATGATATAGCAGTAGGAGCTCGCGATTCAGTTCACCTTGTTCTACCTTACTGATGACAAGCATGTACATGTATTGGTCTGCCTTACACTGCACTGCTGAGCTTTGCTGGTGGTGACATCATAGAGAGAAACTCGCCAAAGAACTTTTTGTGAGATTCTTGCAGTTTCTTGCCACTTCTGTGGGCTGATTGGCAAGACTTGCAGTTTCCTCTGGATTGAATGTCCCTTGCTGATTTGTGTGTAGTGTCCCTCAAGTAGACTGGACTGCAGCTGCTAGCTCCTGCTTGGTGTTTGCTAGTGGACTGGACTGAAAACAAGGAAGACTGGAATCACCCCAAAGAACTATTTCTAAACAGGTCAACTCCCACTACCCCCATATCCTAATAACCTTATCCACTGCCTCTGGTGGGTGGTAGGCTAGAGGGGAGGTTGAACCATTATTAGAGCAGGTTGTGAAAAATATATGCCTACAGCAAAGCCTGTGTGACAAGAGCCTCAGAGTGCCTCTTAAAGATTGGAATGGCAATCATCCTGAGGGGCACGTGTTTCAAATAGTGTTCTTAATTCTGTTCCGTGGACACATTTAACTAGACAATTCAAACTGAAGGCTTACTTCAGCACTTGAGCCGACTAGAAAAGCACTCAACATTCAACTGTTTTACTCCTGTAGTCAAAAATGCTGGCGTTTTACCCAGGCTTGAAATGTCACAGTCATGTCCACCCATATTTAACTTAAGCACATAACTTCCTGGGTATCTCCAGCCTCTCACACCTTGTGCACTACACTTCACTACATATTTGACCCAGAAGGAGGAGAATCTGGTGGAGGAGACAGAGTCACATGCGCCATGTGGAGGGGACAGAGTCACATGTGCCATGTGGAGGGGACAGAGTCACATGTGCCATGTGGAGGGGACAGAGTCACATGTGCCATGTAGATGCTTACCTAATTGCTATTCACAACAAGAAAATGAAAACGTACAGGTTTGACTCTGTGGATGTAACTTCTAGTCCAGATCAATCATATGACCTGATGTTTGCAGATTCTGTAGTCTCAGCTCTGAGGAAAAGGTATTTCAAGATTTCAAAGAGAAAAATTATGAATGAAAATGCCAAGTCTTTTAATTATTCATTTCTGTGTTGTACAAGATCACATTCATACAAGGTGCTGCTTGACTTAGCTACCACACTAACACTGTAGCTCATATTAAGAAGAAAAATAAACAGATAATCCCTTTAAATTTTCATTTAAAGATGTACAAAAAGTAAAAACTCAGAATATCTTATTACCAATGAGACTTTGATTCCTAGTATAGAAAGACTGATGTATAAAACTTTCACAAGACAAACATATCACTTTTTAAATAAAAATCTCTTTACTTTTCATTTTGTATTTTTGTTATTATGTGTGCACGTGCACACACAAGTGTGGAGGTCAGAGAACTGTGTGGTATTCATTTTCTCCTGCCATTTTTGCTTGGGTTCGAGAGATAGAACTTAGGTCATTGGTCTCTGAGGAATGAGCCACCTCAGCAGACAAATCACTTTCTAGCCAAGCATACAGAAAGAGAATTACACATTTTCTAGCATTTAATTTTTTTTTCTCTCAAAGATAATCTATCTTCAGTGAGAAAAAGGACAGAGGGAGAATGGAAAGGAGGACAATATATAAAAATAACTAATGGAGTGTACCTACTATGATCTCAAAATGAACCTCTGCCATTCAT
This sequence comes from Mus minutoides, assembly GCA_902729485.2. NCBI lineage: Eukaryota > Metazoa > Chordata > Mammalia > Rodentia > Muridae > Mus > Mus minutoides. The sequence goes on from LR750016.1 coordinate 476,474, forward strand.
GTGCCATTGTATTCTATCATGCATAAGGATTTAAGATTTCCCATAGAATCTGACCACACACCATCGAGGAGTAGAATAACATTTTCAGGCATAGAAAATGCCAAGTCACAAAAGGACAGAAAAGGGCAAGACTGGCTTGAGATGTGATGGGATATTCTCAGGGTGGATACAGAGGGCAACTGTGAGCCTGGAGGACAGGGGCAGCATCAATCCTTGCAGGAGTTTTCAAACTTGAGTTTGCATCACAGTTCCCCAGGGAGCTTTTAAAAGCACATTTCACTGGGCCTCATCCCCAGAGACCTTGATTTTGCAGGTCTCTGGCTGGGGGAAGTCAGTAAGAATTTGAATTGCTCACAAATTCCCTAGGAATGTGTGTGCAGCTGGTCTGGGAACCACAATTTAAGAAATACTTCTGAGTATCTGGATTTTATCCTACAGTACTTAGTACTACAAAGACATTTTGCAACTGGAGATATAAATGAATCTATTTGAATTTAGAAAATTTCCTGGACACTGTTGAAGACAGGGGAGGAACCTGCCTGGTGGATCATTCCGCATGTCCAGAAGAAGGAATAAATGGATCTGAGCCATTTGAGGAAAATAAGACTAGACTTGTCTTCCCTCAATGGACTGTGATTTGGGATATGTAAACCAAACAAACTCCTTTCTTCCAAACTTGCCTTTTGTATGGTGTTTCCTCACTGCAGTAGTAACCCTGACCTAGACAGTACAGAAAAAGAATTCTTTCCTTTAAAGGTAGGGAATATCAAACAAAACATACAATCTTAAAATTCAAGGGAAAATTTTCTAGGCTATGAAGATAAGCAGAGCTATAATCAAGTGCACAATTGGTACTGCCTCTGCCAAAGCTGTATTTACTCATCAAACACTATTAAAGGAGAGCTCAGGTCTTAGGGAGTTATCAAGTACTGCTATTTCTCTTTTGATCTAGTCTTCCTTCTGGCATACTAGTATCATTTAAAGCTGTATTCACCCAGCTAGAGATGCTACTGCCCAGCCTCACCCATAGCTGAGGATACTATGCAAATGGATTCTCCCTGATATACTGATGCTGCTGAAGTGATGTGTGCAACTCCAGCATTTAAAAAACAAACAAACAAACATGCCTGTCTTGTTCTCTGCTGTCTTTCTCTTTACTGATCTGGGATACTGACATGGCTGAGTTGGTCTGACAGACTACCCTGGCTTGACTGTAAGATGAGAGAGAAATAAACTCACTCAGCCTATTACTACTACTACTACTACTACTGCTACTACTGCTACTGCTGTTACTACTACTATAACACAAACACACGCACACATGAACACCTGTGCTGTGCACATTCACACATGTACACACATACACACATATATGTACACACATTTCTTAGTCAGGGTTTCTATTCCTGCACAAACATCATGACCAAGAAGCAAGTTGGGGAGGAAATGGTTTATTCAGCTTACACTTCCATACTGCTGTTCATTACCAAAGGAAGTCAGGACTGGAACTCAAGCAGGAGCTGATGCAGAAGCCATGGAGGGATGTTCTTTACTGGCTTGCTTTCCCTGGCTGCTCAGCCTGCTGTCTTATAGAACCCAAGACTGCCAGTCCAGAGATGGTCCCACCCACAAGGGGCCCTTGATCACTAATTGAGAAAATGCCTCACAACTAGATCTCATGGAGGCATTTCCCCAACTGAAGCTCCTTTCTCTGTGATAACTCCAGCTGTGTCAAGTTGACACAAACCTAGCCAGTACAACACACATACACAGTCACAATATACATACAGGTACAGATGCATATATGTGAAAGAAAATTTGAAATAGAATTTCAGTCAATGCTTTTTAAGACTTACCCATTAATAAGCACATTTATATTTTATAACAAATGGAAAATTTTCTTCCTTAGTGAAATAAGGTTTGCTATTATGTGGTACATTCTTCAAATGTCTTCAGAAATAATCCTGGAAAACATACCTCTCTGGGTAAAAATATTTCTGCCAAATTTATACAAAGATGCTGGATGTTAATTGTGTGGGATTATACATGTCTGAATTTCTATCAAAATTAAGTGATTTCGTGATTGATAATATTCACAGAATGTTCTACCTTGTCTTGTCTTTTATTTATTTTTAATCTTGTTTTTTTCCTCCTACAACTTCCCCTGGAAACTCCTACCTCCTTACCCATCCATCTTTGTGATCTCTTTTCCTCCTTATTTCTCCCTCCTCTCTGTCTGCCTCTGTCTGACTGTCTCTTTCTCTCTCAATAAGAAGCAAAATCAACACACAAAAATCAACACAAAGGCAAGATACAAATAAGACAAGAAATTCCAAAACAAAGCAAAACTAAAAGTTCACAAAAATAATACTGGGTTCATTTTGTATTGACCAACTATTCCTAGACATGGGGCCATACCCTAAACTGTGGTTGATTTACCCAACCATGCTTCATTGCTTAAAACTGATCATAATTTTTCCAGGGGCTACAAATTGCAAATAGCTTCTTCATTAGGAGTGAGACCCTGTGTCCACTTTCTCCTCTCAGTGTTAGAACGTGTCTGCGAGGATTTTATTGAGTATTTTTGCATCGATATAAGGGAAAATGGTCTGAAGTTCTCTTTCTTTATTGGATCTTTGTGTGGTTTGGGTATCAGAGTAATTGTGACTTCATAGAATGAATTGGGGAGAGTACCTTCTGTTTCTATTTTGTGGAATAGTTTGAGGAGAGTTGGAATTAGGTCTTCTTTGAAGGTCTGATAGAACTCTGCACTAAACCTATCTGGTCCTGTGCTTTTTTTGGTTGGGAGACTATGGATGACTGCTTCTATTTCTTTAGGGGAAATGGGACTGTTTAGATCATTAATCTAATCCTGATTTAACTTTGGTACCTGGTATCTGTCTAGGAAGTTGTCCATTTCATCCAGGTTTTCCAGTTTTTTTTTTTTTTTTTTTTTTCAGTATAGCCTTTTGTAGTAAGATCTGATGATGTTTTGGATTTTCTCAGGTTCTGTTCTTATGTCTCCTTTTTCATTTCATTTCATATGAGGCTATGCCAGTACCTGGCAAATACAGAAGTGGATGCTCACAGTCATTTATATGATGGAACACAGGGCCCCCAAAGGAGAAGCTAGAGAAAGTACCCCAGGAGCTGAAGGGGCCTGCAACCCTATAAGAGGAACAACAATATGAACTAACCAGAACCCCCAGAGCTTGTGTCTCTAGCTGCATATGTAGCAGAAGATGGCCAATCAACCATCATCAGGAAAAGAGGCCCCTTGGTATTGCAAACTTTATAGGCCCCAATACAGGAGAACGCCAGGGCCAAGAAATGGGAGTGGGTGGGTAGGGGAGAAGGGCGAAGGGGGAGGATATAGGGAACTTTCAGGATAGCATTTGAAATGTAAAATAAGAAAATATCTAATAAAATTTTAAAAAGAAAGAAACACCAGCAAACTGAAGTAAATACAGAGCTGGATAACTGCATTTGGTCAGCTATATTTCAGCAAGATTTTGTAAGTCAATTAAAAAAAAAAAAAAGAAAAAAAGAACGTGTCTGGCTTGAACTTGCACAAATCTTGATTATGCTGTCCCAGTGTCTGTGAGTTCAAGAGTGTGTCAGTTCCTGTTGTGTTGGGAAGACTTTAGCAATATGTCATTAGGAGTCATTTTATTGCTTAGCCCTTTAGCAAATTAGCAGTTTTTCCTCTAGGCCTACTGCCTATCTAGCCTTATGTTCTTGGCTACTTTTGCAGTGTCAAGAAAGAGTTCTTTCTCAAGGAGCAGGCCTCACATCCAATTTTTAAGAAGTGGTTGATTTCTCTCATAGCATTTGTGTCACTATTGCAACCAGTGTACCTTGCAGGCAGGTTGATGTAATTCACTGGGTTTGTAGCTGAGTGACATTGCTGACTAGCTTTTTCCTGTAGTAACATGCTGACGATCTTACAGTACTGAATGCTAGTTGGTAGGGGTAAAGACTCTCAATGTACTTAAGAGAGCCCTGACTTGGAACTTTCCCCTGGGCCTTAGGGAAGGTCCCTGAGTCCCCCTCATTGCCTAGCCAATTAATGTAAAAGTCATAGGACCACCAACTACGTGCCTAGTTGCTGTTATTATAATCTGCCCTGAAAAACTTTATAAAAAGCTTATGAAAGAAAGAGAAGGGGTTGCCTCTCCTCTGGGCACAGCAGGACCCCAACCTCTTGCTTTTGTAGCAAACTCAGTTCTCAAGTCTCATTTGGGAGTCTCCCAGTAGCTAAGGCTCACTTTGAATCTTACATTGTAAGTGTTATCTTTCTCAGGCTCTCTGGCAAACTTATGGGTTTTCTGACCAAAGTCAGAAAAGCTGCTATAAAAAAAATTCTTGGATCTTCCAACCAAGTCAGAAATTCTGGTAGAAAAACTCTAAAAGTAATTCTTGGGATTTCCAATCAAAATTAGAAAGCCCAAAAACAAAGAAACAAAGAAACAAAAATCTAAAAGAGCTGTGTTCACTCTTCAGACAAATTTCTCCAGATAACTGCTGGGAAACATTCCAAATGAGCTGTGTCAGCTAAGTAAATCTTGGGTTTTCTGACCAGAAATACTGTTAGAAAAAAATTCTTTAAGATGTGTGTTCACTTTCCAGAGATTCCCAGACACCTCAACTCTAGATTTAAAAAAAAAACGGGGGGGGGGGGGGGGGGGGTTATCTTTTTCTTTGGGCGGGACAATTTTTTTTTTTCTATTATATTTGGGTTTTTTTTCCGTTTTCGGTTTTATTTTCCTTTGAATTAAATTTCCCTTCCCACCTTTTTTTTTTCCCCCGCCCTTGTTTTTGGGGCATCCCCTGTCATTTTTTTTTTTTTTTTTTTTTTTTTTTTTTTTTTTTTTTTTTTTTTTTTTTTTTTTTTTTTTTTTTTTTTTTTTTTTTTTTTTTTTTGAGACATTTTTAAAAACATTTCAAAATAATTAAGAGATCTGCCTGCCTCTGTTAAAAGCCTACCTTAAAGTAGCTGAGAGGGACTTTGTCCTGAAATTACCATTTCTACCACACCCCAGCCTAAAGGTGTTTTGTTCCAGGCTGACCTTGACCTGCCTTTGTATCTTTCTTTTTTTTTTTTCTTTCTTTCTCTTTTTGTTTTGTTTTGTTTTGTTTTTCGAGACAGGGTTTCTCTGTATAGCTCTGGTTGTCCTGGAACTCACTTTGTAGACTAGGCTGGCCTCAAACTCAGAAATCCGCCTGCCTCTGCCTCCTGAGTGCTGGGATTAAAGGCGTGCGCCACCACGCCCGGCTCTTTGTATCTTTCTGACAAGCTAGCTGGCTCTTTAATGCAGCTGCCTTTGTTCCTTTAGTTTCATGAAGCTCCTTATACAATTCATATTGCATTCTTATAATTTTGCATAGTTGAGAAGTTATGTATTTTCAAACTCATGTTTTTAGAGTTCTTTTACACAGCCGTAAGTATTGTCCTGAAGGTCCTAGCATTTACTATTTGCAAAAGACTTAGAGACGCCCTCGAATACTGAACTCATGCTGTTTTAATTATCATTAATGTTAACAGGAGGACATTCCTTGGGGGAGTGTGAAAATATGTACATTATTACACAAATAAGCCATACGTTCACAGCAGCCATTGACATTCATGGAGGCCCATGCTTGTTGGCTCTGTCCCAGGGGCAGGAATTATGTCATTCTGTCCCTACCAGGGTCATGCCAGATTTAGCCCTTCTTGTACCTTGATAGACATCATCACTTTCTTTAGATTGGAGAAATTTTCTTCTATGATTTTTTTTTTTTAATATTTTCTGTGTCTTTGACCTCCTGGTTTTCTTCACCTTCCTTTATAGTCCTATTGTATGTACATTTTTCCCCCCATAGTGTCCCAGAATTCCCAGATATTTTGTGCCTGGATTTTTTTATATTTAACATTTTCTTTGACCGAATTATCCATTTTTCCTACTTTATCTTTAACACTTGGGATCCCCCTTTTCTCATCTCATACTCTGTTGGTGAGGCTTACCTCTAAGGTTTTTGTTTGATCTCCTAAATCTTTCACATTAAGTTTTATCTCAGTTCAGGGTTTTCTTTAGTGATTTTATGTCTTTGTTTAATTGTACTTTCTTGTTCTGAATTGATTTCATTAATTCATTCCACTTTTTGTTTGTATTTTCACAGACTTCATTGAGATTATTCATGTCCCCTCAGAGGTCCTTGAACTTATTTTTAATAGCTATCTTGAAGTCCTGTCTTGTGCTTCAGCCTGTTTTTCTCATGGCCTTTTCCTGGCTTCTGGAATAGACGTATTGGCTTGGCAGTTCTTGTTTGTGTTTTTGAAAAGGGAGTTATGGGTTGTTTCTTGGTGTTGATATCTGGTCTCATCGGTGTTGGCTGGGTGTTCTGGTCTTTGGTTGCTGTTACCCACTCTCAATTATAGGCAAGTATGGTGGGTGAAGGTCCTTGCCTTTCAGTTGAGTGTGGCCACTGGGAGGGTCCCTAGGAGAATATGTTCCTTTGGATTGGGGGTTGACACAAAAGAATTAAGATGGGCTAGAAGTGAAGGCTGAAAAGAGTCTGTGGGAAAGAGCTGGGGCAATTCTGGGTCTGCACCAAGAGGTGAAGTTCCCGGAAATGGAAATGGGAAGGAAGTTCTTACAGGCAGGCAGGCTGCATGTAACAATTAAGAGTAAGTCTATAAAGACCCGACTTTTATTTTAAATGGGAATTCCTGTTTTCATGTTACATTTACCTTGTGACTTAAACTTTTTGAGACTGTTTTGCAAAAATCATAATGATGGCTATCTCTATTGTAAAGTTCTCAGGTAAAGTTGGCTCTTATCAACCTGCCTTGCAAATATTATATAAACATTTACAGATTAGCAGATCCACAGATAAACCCAGCTCCTGCTTTGGTCAATGTAGACATTCCAACTGTGGAAGGGCTAATGTCAGCCTTCGATCAAGCCACTTGTGCCTTGTGCTTGACTTCTGAGGTCATCCCAGAGTTGATGGTTTGACAGACTCTGGGTAGATGTTAAAGAACAAAAATAATTTGGAATTTAAACAAAATGTGTTAACAAATCCCAGAAATAGACAATGTGTTATGAAGAATAAAAGGAAACAGTTTTAATACTCAGACTTGAGGGAGCCATCTGCTTTTGCTCCCTACATAGCTTGCCTTCCTTTTAGCTTGTTTATCTATAGATGTACTGAAGAAACTCCCTGCTCCATTCATACTGCACAAGGCAAGCTGAACTGGGGTATTTTTCAAGGACTTACTAAGTAAACAAACAGGTCAGTCACAAGGTGGGAGACAAGCCCAGGCTAGAGATCAAATTTAGAGAGTTCCAGTGTTTTAATGATTCACTAACCCATGGCAGCAGATGAGAGCTACTAGGGAAAAAGAACACAAGCTCATTTGATAGTGTGCTTGCCTGGTATACACAAGGCCCACAGCATTATCCCTGCTACCAGGAAGACAAATCGGAGTCAGCATTATATTAGCTCTCTAAAGGTTAATACTCTTGAAAAAAGCAAAGGACCTTCGCTCCTCCCCATCATTATGGAAAATTTTAAATTCAACATCTTCATTGCAGCATCTGCTTCTGTATGTGTCTCTCTCTCTCTCTTTTCCTTTCTATCTATATTGTACTGTATGACTCCCCTGCAGCCTTTATGTGGGACATACACTAACACTGCACATGTCCTCATATGGTGCAACACCAACAAACACTGGTTAGAACCCAGATTATATTTAAGCACATTAAGAATGTCAGTGGTTTTTCTTGTACATACAAAGGTTGTTTCATTGTGTTTGTTTGTTTGTTTGTTTGGTTAATTGGTTTTAGAGAAACATCGTGGTTTAACTATGAAAGACAAAGACTACTATTTTTCTACAATCATTCTGGGGTGAATATAAAGTAAGTAAATCTTGGACTGTGTTATATTGGAATATTTCATTTTAATTTGAGTTGTTGAATTAGTCAAAATAATTATTAAATGAATATTTTGGTTAGAAGTAATTTCTGAAATGTTCTTAAACATAACTGTGATATTTTTCAAAGCAAACTTACATAAGGTAATATTCTTACATTGATGATGACCACACCAAAAATGTCATTTAACTCTGAGAAATGTTGAAAGAGATCTGTTTCCTACAGTATCAAATATTCTGACATGGTGTAATCATTTATGCAAAAATAAACAAGAACATTTATTAGTATGCAAAAATTATTTTATTGTTGTTAATTGTTAAAGAATTGTATCAAAGAATTATTTTAAAATAAAACTCTATTTTTTTAACCAGTAAATATTTGATTTACACACCAGTTTATATATGTTTATCCTCATGGTCATATAAATATTTCACAGGTGAAAAGGAGTCACACATGAAAGAAGTATAAGAAGCCATAGTCCATAGTTATGAATCAAAATTTTTGGCTTTATTTTCTAGTCGTGTTCAGCATAATGGTTTTGTCAATGGTAGACTATCCAGGTAGTAGTGGCTCCCCAAGATGTTAAAGAAGCAGACACATCTCTGTCCCTAAGTATCTGTGTTGAACAACTAGTGACTCATGTGTCTGTGACGATGCTTTTGACAGCATAGATTTAGCATAGACAGTAATTTAAATGGAGCACACACCATTATTACAGTACACAAAACTTGGTAATGATAAATAACACTGTTACCAGCTGGCGTACTTCCTTTCTTTTCTTTTTTAGTCATTATCTTCCTAAGTGTTCCTTCTGCTAATAAATGCTTTCTGTAGAGCAGTATGAAGCAGCCTCCTCTCCTGCTTCCTGCATTGCCTTGTCTTTCCATGGCCTGGGTCCCCGAACCCTGACTCAAGGTGGTGTGATAAAAGAATGAAAAGAGGATGGACAGAGAGACACAGACCCAGAAAAGCTTTGATCTCAGTATGGGCTGTCTAATGGAGAAGCTTCAGTAACTCCTATGCTCCTTGTGTTTATTATACACAGCTGAACAGGGAGGTGGGGTTATTGTGTGTAGCTGAACAAGGATGCAGGCTTACCTAATCTCATCCAGAGCAGGCTGTGTAGGGGAGCAGTCTTCAGACTGTAAACATACGGAAGGAGAAAAAGCCATAGCGAGCATCTTCTTTACATACAGTCAGCATTCACACTCAACATGGCAGAGGTTTTGCCACCCCTTTGAGCCTTAACTGAGGATGACTGTCACACCCTTGGAGTCTCTGACGTGGCTGTGCCCATGGCAACAACACACATCCACTCAGGACTGCACTCCTTACACTATGTCTCCTGGTCATGTCAAGAGGTCACGCTGAGTGCTGTACCACACCCGTATACCATTAAGGTTTGTGCAACCTACCTTGGAGACAGACTCAATTGTCTAATACTGCAGCATAAGGCAGATGTTAAGCAACATGAAGCTGTACCATAAACCATGCATGGAAACCCTCTAATGAATAAGAACGAGTTCCAGGTGAGTGCTGGAACTCTGTGAAGGGTGAAGGGAGAAACCACCCTTGGTCTTCCCCTGCAGTGCGGTTCAGACTACTAAACAAAGCTGTATAGGTGGAGATCTCAGAGACCCAGAGAAAAAAGAATTTATACAGTTCTCTAGAAAGAGATAATACTTGGAAATGTGTGCAATGGAAAGTCTTTATGTTTATTGCCACCTGGTATGTTACAATTCATGGCCCAGCTTGAGGGCTATGCCTACCGTGTGACTTGTGGCAGATAGATGTTGCTACCAGTGACCATGTCACTTTGTCTCAGTGTTGAACTTTCTGTAATTGGAAACTTAGTAAGTCAAATGAGCAGCACAGGACCAGGGCTAGGGTTTGTTCAAGGTGGACAGTCTTTGTTTCATGGTCAGGATGTTTTGTCTACCGCAGCTCATTTAGAAGTATCTCCTTCTGCTGTATGCTGTGCTGTTTACACTGAAGGTCAGGGTTGAAGTAAAATAGATCCTACAACAAAAGAGCGTTTTAAGCATCTCTTTAAACATCTGTTTCATTTTAAACATCTCTCTCCCAGTCTGCGTGTGTGTGTGTGTGTGTGTGTGTGTGTGTGTGTGTGTGTTGGTCAGAGGACAAACTCCGATGCTGTTTCTCATTTGCTACCTCTGTTTTTGAAACAAGGTTCCCCCACTCTCTGGAGCTCACCAAGCAGGCTAGGCTGGCTGGTCAACCTTAGATAATTTGCAGTCTCTGCCTCTTTAGTGCTAGGTTTACAAGCACAAGCCCCCACGCATAGCTTTTTTATGGGTTCTGGGGGTATCGAACTCAAACACCTTACTAACAGAGCCACATCCTCAACTCCTTCTAATACTTAAATACTAAGTTTTCATGTTTTATTTTTTAAACTTGTAAAGACTAAAATACTATTTCGTAGTGGTTTTCTCAGAGTATTAAGTACATCTCCCTACTTTCTGCGAGTACCTGTTTACTCCTTAATACTTCTGAGAGGTACAGTCTCACAAAACAACCCACCAAGGAAGAAAATAAGTAACGACCATAAAAAAACATTATTAGTTGGGAACTGGCTTCCAGCCACAGTACAGAGCCCTCATTAAACTGGCTGAGCACATGAAAGGCTTATTTATGTTGAGCCTATTGGCATAAATAGCCTCAGGTTAAAGTGCTAGTTTCTAGGATTCCTGTGTCACCCTTTAATTTATTTAATTTTTCACTGTGACTCCAGCAGACCTTTTTGGAAATGCAAAGCAAAGTTCATCAGGGGAACCTTCCTTAGTTCTTGCTGGTGTTTGGCTGAAGAGGCCAAGGTTTTGCTTCAAACTCAGCAAGGACATGGGAAGGAAGGGAGCTTGGTTTAATCCCATACTCTACTACCAGGCCATCCTACCAGTTGGTTGCTGGGACGCAGGAGAGGAAGCATGCCTGTGTTGACCTATCCTTTGACCCAGATAAAGCTTTGACCCTATGAAATGTAGCCTTATTAACCTCTGTGCCAGTGTGATCGTGCTATGCCAGAAACGTAGTACACAGCGTGTCTTTCCACAATGTCAGAATTAATTGAATAACAATAAACTTACAGGCTTTAGCAATTTGTTATAAAATCTATGTAACTTGGTGGCTTGGCCAAGGCAAATGCAAGTTCTTTATTCCTGTCTTAGTTACTAGTATCTTCATATTACACCTCACTTAGCACACAGTAAACATATCTAAACATAGAAAAATGGGTCCAAGAATGAATACAAATTAAAAAGCATGCACCAGAGTTCAAGAGGTTTCAGAGGTACTCTAAGAATCTATAAATACATACTAAGCCAGACCAGAGCTGGGAGGGGACCGCTGATAGCATTGTTGGAGGAGCTGTTGGAGTCGGTTTGAGAAGAAAGCTGCAGAATTCAGCTATGCCATGAAAAGGCTGGAACCAGTCCAGAGCAGGACACGGGACAGGGACAGATGAAAAGGTGGGCAGATAGGCAGTAGTAGAGGGGACCATGGCCCAAGGCCAAGGTTCTCAGACATTACTGAACAAATCCTGTGTCAGATGATAGGTTGAGGAGGGACCATATCATTGCTGTGTTAGGTGTCTGTTATTTTCTGGGGTCCAGGCAAAGGTGCTATACACTTTCCTTGGTCTGGGTGTCTGATAAGTTCTTTGGTCTGGTTTCTCTGATAGGATTTAAGCACTCTCATGTGCCCCTAGAATCTCAATTCTCACCAATTAATATATAACAAGGCTTTCTTTTCCCAGGGATCTGTCATTTATTATTATGCACTAGACAAGTTTTGCCCAGCAAATGGTACAGTTCTTGGGTTCCCCCAGCAGCTGGAGTTATCCTTCTCTCTGAAAATGAATTCAAACCTGCCTGTAAAATGAAATCTTTCCTAAGGTAAGACACAGCTTGATAAAACACTATCTTGAGAAATCAGATTAACTTAGATGACCAAGCCAGCTCAGTCAGGCAACAGGTTCTCCAGCGTAGGAGTGAGGATTAAAAAGAAAAAAGACAATTAGAGAACATTGTAGCATGGCCCCAGCCAGTTCTGAGGCAGGTTTATTTTTTCCCAATTCACTTTTATACCCTTCTAATTACATACAAGCAATAAGGGCAAACAGTACAATAAACACAAATAGTCAAGGAACAAGCAAGGCAGTAAGCACAGCCCAGTGGTCACTGGTTCTAAGGGCTTATCAGGATGACCAAAATATCTGCGCCTACTTCCTCATCCAAGCCTCAAATTAGATTTTTGCCTGAAGCCTGCTTCTTTACTTCCACCCTAAAATTAGATTCCTGCCTGAGCTTACTTCCTTGTCATGGCCAATGTCAGATTCCTGCCTGAAGCCCATTTCCTTGTCCGTGGCCAACATCAGATTCCTGCCAAGTGGCCCCCAAGCTCCCCACACTTAGAGTAGGGAGAAACCTGGTCTTGACCATGATGCTAAAATGAGTTCATGCTCTTAGTGCACACTCCCTAGATTGATGGGATGTATGAGTGTGGGTTCTATGCATAAAAGAGCAGCAAAACAGTTCAAATATTTAAGTCCATTTCAAAAAGAAAACATAGATCTCGTTTTTTTTTTTTTTTTCCTGCTGGGTATCTGAAATCTTCAAGTCCTTGAAAACCAGTCAATCTTTGGATTTTTGGAGCCCAGTAAAAGTTGACCTTCACACACACTCTTCACAGCAGGCCCCTGGCACTAAGGCAGAGCCCTAGCAAGCTCAGCTGTCTCACAGTGCACTCCAAGGCGCCTTCTCTGTCCTTGTCCCAAAGCCAGGAGGCAAGCAAAGCAGGCCTCTTGACCCCTCTACTGTTGGTCTACATTCCTGTTTTTGCTTTTAGAATCACTGCTTTCATACTGACTGGAAGGGATGTGAGGTCAAGTACTAAAAAGAAACCTGCAAAAGATATGATTAGCAAAAGAAAATCATTCTCCTTTAGGCTGAGAATTGACAGTCTTAGGACATTTGACATAACCTTGTTGGGGACATAGGAGCATTTCAATACAGAAACCACGGGGTGAGACAAAGGACAGCCAAATCACGATTCCTGCAAACAGCTCCACTGTGCCAAAGTGAGCGCTCTGTACTGTCTAGTTCCGAAGACTGATGGCTCACCAGCTCGGCCCCCTCACTGTGGCCTTCCTCAGTACACTGTGCTTTCCTTTTTAGATAGGCATCACTCCTTACTGCTCTTCCACAGCTGCCTCCTTCCTAGAATGACAGCTCTGCACTTTCTAGGACTCAACTTGGTAGGTTTTTCTACTTGGATGCCATTTCATCTTGTCCTTGACTGGACCTTCTTTCACAACATCAGTGGGGATGAGAGGCATTTGGAGAGAGAGCTCCTTCAGTTCTCTTAACCATAGTGTTTATCTAGCATTAACACTAGAAATATTCAGCTTTATTTGCTAGTCCTTCTGACTGATATGGAACACACCTTTTTTTTTTTTTTTAAACTAGAAAAAAAAATGGAGAGAATAGAAAACTGTTAAAATGCAACTTAAGTGTGTGTCTCTTTCAATACGTCTTCCCTTTTCATGTTATTGTCTAAATTGACGATACCAGATTAATAAGTTCTTTGGAGGTGCCACACAAATATGAATTGTTCTGGGAAAAGTTTATTAATATGAGTGCAAAATTAAGCTTCAACTTTTCCAATAAGCATCTAAACAGAATTTATTTCCATGATAGAGCAGCTGCATGGAAGAGGGCCAACAAGTAGAGGAGAGAAATGGAAAATACAGACACAAATCACCACATTTTACAAAGAACCAGAGACAGAGGTGAAGAACTGAGGTATGACTGAAATAGTCTCGTTACACCAGTCTACTCACATGGGCCACAGGATATGTAGCTCATGACTTTCAAAGTCATGATGAAGATCTTAACATTAATTTTGGAAGCCCCATGAGCTTTCACTGGGGTTCAGACTTCCCACCCTAGAAATGCATAGACGACTATTTCCTTCAGGGAACACAGAGACATCTAAAGAGGGCAGATAGCCATGGTCCTTTGTGTCTACAAAAAAAAAAAGTTCAAAAACTCTCTCACATTCTTAGTATCAAATGTTAAGATGTAGTCTCAGAAATTTGTGTTAGTGCTTTGTTTCTGTGAAGAAAGTGCTCTGAAGAAGTTGACCAAGGCAACTCTTTTTTTTTTTGTAGATTTATTTATTATTATATCTAAGTACACTGTAGCTGTCTTCAGATGCACCAGAAGAGGGTGTCAGAGCTCATTACGAATGGTTGTGAGCCACCATGTGGTTGATGGGATTTGAACTCAGGACCTTTGGAAGAGCAGTAGGTGCTCTTAACCACTGAACCATCTCTCCAGCCCCCGCCATCCCCCCACAAGGCAACTCTTATAAAGGAGAATATTTAATAGGAACTGGCTCACAGTTTCTGAGGTTCAGTCATTATCATCATGCGGGAAGCTCAGGAGCGAACAGGCAGACATGGTGCTGGAGGAGCCAAAAGTTCTACATCTTGATCTGCCGGCATCCAGGAGGAGACTATGTTCCACACTGGGTAGAACTTGAGCATAGGAAACCTCAAATCTGACCCCACAGTGAAACACTCTAACAAGATCATACCCACTCCAACAAAACCAACCTTCTAATAGTGCCTGCTTCCCATGGAGCAAGCATTCACACACAGGAGCCTGTGAGGGCCATACCTATTCAAACCACCCACGGATCAGCTTTAAAAACTAGTGTAGGTTATTGGCATGATTTGAATGTGCTTCCCAATGTGCTGGAGACTTGGTCCCCAGAGCACCAGCACTGGAAGAGAAGGATCAATAGAAGAATATGTCATAACTACCCTTATAATTAATACCATTATCGCAGGAGTGGGCTAGTCCTGTCCAGAGTAGGTTGCTCTGAAAGGAAATGGGCCCTGTCTTGACCTCTCTCTGTGTGTTCTCACCTAACTCTGCCAGTTGTGGCATATGTAGGAGGTCCTGGTCAGAAGGGAGCCCTCAACATTGGACTTTCCAGCTTTAAGAATTGGAAGAATAAATCTCCATTCTTTATAAATTGGTCTCAGATATTCTGTTATTACAGCACAAAAAGATTAAGACAATGGTATTTATGATAAAAATACACATTCCATTGCAAAACTGCATAATAAAGCAAGTATTGACTTGCTTATATTTTATTTAAAAGTTGATGCATAATTACTTCTAGTGTTAATATTTCATAGTTCACATCTTAGAAAAATGCAGAAGGGTGTGAAGCTGTGAATGTGAACTTTAAGTTCTGGGTATAGAATATAGTTAAGTAGTAACTTCCTTGATATAGCTCCTGACTTAGTTTATACAATGAAGTATGCCATGAAGTACCTAAAGAAAAGAACAGTGTTACTGAAGGTTAATTTTAACACTAAATATTACAAAGGCCCTTCTGCTTATGAGAATGACCAAGGTGACTACTTTGGATCCAAAGTTCTGGATACTTCAAAAGTGTAGATAAGTTAGTATTTCAATTGGGCAAAGAGTCTATGCAAAGACCACTGAAAGGGGTTTCATTTCAGGTTCCAATTTGGGAGATTATCAGAAGTAAATACCTTGGGACAGGCAGAGAGTCAGGAGAAAAATAATGCAGTATATTTTATGTTATGCAAAGGAAATCTGATTTTGTGGTGATCAAATATGTTCTCTGTACAGTTTATATTTCTCAATCTAGTAGAGACATGGACATAAATCCTGATGTCTAATTAAGTATTTTTATGGTTTGGATATGACATGTGCCCCCCAAATCCAAGACTTGGTTTCTAATATAGTATTGTTTAAAGATAGGACTTCTGGGAGGTATTTGGATCATAAAAGACAGATTCATTAATAAATTTAGAGTTTAATAGGCTAATAGTAATTAATATAAACTTTAAGAGGTTGGGTTAAGTCTGAGGAAGTAGGTCACTAGGTGAGGTGTGTGCCTTAAAGGTTGGATTTTTTTTCCTGACCCCTTCTTTGCATACAGTGTTTGCTTCCTGGCTGGGACATTGTGCCCAGTGTTTTGGATTCTGTCAGTGACAGGTGAAGACAGATAAGGACTCCAAACTAGGGCTAGGAATTTTGAAGACTGTCATGCCACACATTGCATGACTTTCTCCCAGAATCCATCAGCAGTTTTCAAGCAGATCAGGAGACTTTTCTAAAGGTTGGCTTTTGATACAACAGTGTCCCTAAAATAACCAGAAACAAACAGCCAAACCAAAGTTTCGTGAGTGACTGCTGAATGACTTCTCACTAGTGTCATTAATGCCCCAGTTTAGTAAGTTCAGACCATCCATCTTATCAGTGACATGGGAGATGCTGACCCACATTAGAGTAGGGGTTAACAGTGAAGGGAGCGTGCATGAGGTATAGATGGAAGACCTACTAAAGGAATTGAGTTGCATATAACTTTCATATAGAATTGAAGGAAAGGTTTGAAGAGAGAGAGAAAATAAAAGGTGATTTCCAGTATGTGGACTACGGTGACTGAGCATAGTAATATCCAAGTTTGAGGAGGAAGATAATTTCATTTTCAATAGACGATAGCCAGGGCAACTATACAAAGATACTGAATGTATGTCAAAGCAAATATCATGCTTAGGTAAAGGTTTATGTTAGAATTGTAATTTGAGAATCATCATGTATTGGTAACTAAAATGCTTTTTCAAGAAGTATTTATTATAAAGTATCAGGGATGAATTTCGTGAGAATAACAGTATTTTATGAACTAAGACAGGAAGACACTTCTAAAGGAAATAAAGCAGAGAAGGTTGTCATAGAAACTTCAGAGGAAGAAGATTTAGAATAACATAGAGAGTAGGGGAGAGTTTTACCCACTGCTGAGGGTTGAAGAAGATAATGGGCTATTGAATAATAACTTAATTTTTGAATTAGTAAGAACATTTTCAGTTAATGGCGATGGTAGAGGTCCACTGCAGCAGGCTGAAGAATAGAAGACATAAATTCTTATGTCACATTCAAGAGTCTAATTTCCAAACAAAGGGCAGATACTGTGCTGTAGAAAGCAGGAACAGAGGTTAAAGGAGTCAGGATTTCTTTAAGATGGGAAAGATACAGGCCAGATACAGGCCACATTTACTTGTGGAAATCAATAGCCAAAGTCTTCCAGATAAGAGATATGGGGGAAATGAAAGCAGCAGAAATTACTACAAGTGGAGAGACAAAAAGATTGGTGAAGTGATTATCTTTAGACCCAAAGGAAAGGCTGCTGGAGATGGGCTGGTATCTGCTGGCTTGATTTCAGGGAAATATTTGATGTCCTCATTCCTGTTAGGAGGGAGGATGTGCCAGGCTCTCTGCTGCTTCACTCACATCGCCTCAGGAGAAATGAAACAAATGACATATTTTGTATATTAATGAGAATATCTGAATTTAACTAGCCAAATGTAACTGGCTGAGCCTCAGCCATGCCTCCTTTTGGGAACAATTTGCTGTTCCTCCATGGGCAATGTCTGTCCAACCCCTCAGAAAGGTTTATATTGGTCCAATCCGCCGTGAATTTGATTATGTCTCTCTTATTCTAAAACTTGATGGTATAATTGAATTTTGGGGGCAAACAAACATAACCCTAGTATTAATGATAGAAATGATGTTTTAGTTTCTTTCGGTTTGTCTTTTGTTTCTCTATTAGATCCACATAGGATGAGAGAAGAAAATGTTATCATGTATATCAATTAATTATTCATTCAAATATAGCATTGATTCCATAAGCATTGAAGATTGATAATGGGTCCCCCAGATCTTCACAGATACTGATGCTCATATAGAGATTATTCATGAGCCACATAAACCCAAGAAATGACAAGAGATAAGTTAGAATTCCACCTCACTGCCTTAAAAGGAAGCTACTTTCTTTGTCCTTGTGTATGACATCATAGATTTGACTGTGGGTTAGTTTGGGTATGCAGAGGAGGACTGCATTTCAGGGGTATCTGGAGCAGAAATAGGAATGGAATCTGAATTGTCAAAAGTCCTCATGGAGAACTCAGGGGACTGTGTGCTTCTTGTGCTGTACGTGACAGAGAACTCTTCAGTTTCTGAAGCTATTGTAGTCTTGAGGCTCCTTATTACAGAAGTATAGCCTCTAAAAAACCAAGATGAAGTTATCTTGGCTTTAAGTACTCAATACTATAGTTCTAACAGGTAGATGAATTTCACTAACCTTTTCAGCTTAAACACTAGATTTGCAGAGCACAGGTAATATACTATTTCTTAGACAAAATGAGTGATGCCATTTGTAATATAAAAATATGACTACCATAGACATATTTATCAAACCATTCCAAAGATGGTAAGCTGGAGTGGCCCAGGAATGCTAAATAAACCCAGGCTTGCTATAGTTCTGTTTACTTGAACCAACCAGTTATCAAATACATCGAGAAAGTTTAACTGAGAAGACTTTTCAGGTCCTTCAAGAGGAAAGAGCATAAAGGTCTTAAAGTCACAGTGCACTTGGCATGTTTACAGTACAGGAAGCAGGGTTCCTGGTACACAGTGGGTTAAGGGGGTAGCATGGTGTCAGTTAGGGTTTTACTGCTGTGAACAGACACCATGACCAAGGCAAGTCTTATAAAAAACAACATTTAATTGGGGCTGTCTTACAGGTTCAGAGGTTCAGTCCATTATCATCAAGGCGGGGTATGACAGTATCCAGGCAGGCATGACACAGGTAGAGCTGAGATTTGTAACTTCATCCAAAGGCAGCTAGTGGAAGACTGACTTCCAGGCACCTAGGGTGAGAGTATTAAGCCCACACCCACAGTGACACACCTACTCCAACCAGGTCACATCTATTCCAACAAGTCCATACCGCCAAATGGTACGACTCCCTGGTCCAAGAATATATAAACCATCACACCTGGGAAGTGAACTTGGAGAGATGGCAATAGTCACACAAGATAAGTCATTGTGAAAATCCAAATAATGATCTTGGACTTTACTCCAGACATGATGGGCAGCCATTACAAACATGAATGGCAAGAATTAAGTTGACTTCGGCAATGCTGTCTCATGCCAAAATGTACACAAGGGGACAAGCAGGCAGTGATAGTTAAGATCGCAGGCAAAGCAAGCAATGAGCCTCACAAGGATTTAGACCTTTTCAACAACTTGGAGATTGTGAAAACAAGCCCTGCTAATTAGCCGCAAAAATAAATATGGTAGCTGAAACTAAAAGAACACATTAAAACATTAAAGTTTTTTCATCTGGAGCTCATTAGCCAGAGCATTTCTTCACTCTCAAGCTCTGATACTGCCCTCCGCTGCTCCAGACATGCCTTGGTTGTTAGAAAGAGAACTGCTTGACTCAGCTCAGCCACCAAGGATGGGGACCCTCAAACACATATGTTTGCTTATGGGAACTTGGTCAGTGAAATGAATATCTAGGTTTTAGTCAATCAAAATCAAATACTGACTAGTCATTTTGGGTTATTGCTTCCAAGTTGCTGCAAAACCCACCCAATGTTCTAAGCTATTTTGACAGAGACTCTGACCTTCCCAAGTGTACTGGCTAGTTTTATGTCAACTTGACACAGCTGTAGTTATCACAGAGAAAAAAGCTTTAGTTGAGAAAATGCCTCCATGAGATCCAACTGTAAGGCATTTTCTCAATTAGTGATCAAGGGGGAAAGGCCCCTTGTGGGTGGGACCATCTCTGGGCTGGTAGTCTTGTGTTCTATAAGAGAGCAGGCTGAGCAAGCCAGGGAAAACAAGCCAGTAAAGAACATCCCTCCATGGCCTCTGCATCAGTTCCTGCTTCCTGACCTGTTTGAGTTCCAGTTCTGACTTCTTTCAGTGATGAACAGCAATGTGGAAATGTAAGCTGAATAAACCCTTTCTTCCCCAAGTGCTTCTTGGTCATGATGTTTGTGCAGGAATAGAAACCCTGACTAAGACACCAAGGAATCTAGTGGTAAGGATACAGCCAGCTCCTAGATGGGAGAGCTTTCTGTTAGCAGATCCAATGTGCTAGAAGAGAAGAGATAACAAAACTGGCAAGTGATTAGCAAGGAAACAAAGTACCAGGAAACTGGAATAGATGAGAAACTGGAGCAGGTAAAGATGTTTAAAAGAATATTTCAAAATGGATAGTTAATGGTTTTCCCCAGGTGATATAGTCTCCTCTCTTTACCCTTTGCATCTCCTATGGGTTGGCTGGGATCCCTCCCTACTGACAGTGTCACAGCAGTATCAGGGGTGGGCCACTGAGGAAGTTGGAGACCCTGCCCAGGAATTTGAAAAGAACTTCCACCATAGCTCCATCAAACCAAATCAGTAACCTTGATAAGGGAGGGCTGTGGTCAGGCAGTCTCTCAAATGGGAAGCTACATGTAATTTAACTGAAATTTTGATATGGTAGCACCAGAATACGTGTGTGCACACGTGTGTGTGTGTGTGTGTGTGTGTGTGTGTGTGTGTGTGTGCGTGTGTGTGTGCTTGGCCACATGTGTGCACTTGGAAGCAAAGTTTTCAGTGACAAATGAGGACAGTAGAGAAATGTCAGGGTTGTAGAAATGTGTGCTACAGACATGGTTCTGCATAGAATTGAAGAGACAGCTTCCTAAACATGAAAGAATTACTGAAGGGGCTCCAGTGTCCAGGTGACATGAACAGATACAAGAACACATTGATATAATCCGTACTGTTGGATGACTTTCTCTCACAGCATCCTGCAATCTTGCTTTGTAAGCCAAGAAAACATGAATGATTGTTGCTATGGTTTCAACCTGAAGTGTTCCTCACAGGTTGATTTGAATCATTTGTTCCCACTATTTTAAAGGCTGAGGCCTGGATGGTGAAAGTAGATGACTACAAGCGGAACTTTGAATGTTAATACCTACCTCTGTCTCTTGCCTTTTCTGCCACAAGTACTCATTGCCAGAAAAGGAGCCGCCATTGCTGTCACACCTTCCCAGCATAATGAAGGATGGACTGAGCCTTTCCAAGAACGAGGCGGAAGAGTGACAGAATTCCTTGGATATATGCGTTTGGAAATACAGAGAAAGCAGCTTAGGCTGGGCAGCAGGGGGATGCGATCTGGGAAATACAAGGGTCATTCGACTTCCTCTCTGAGATCATGGTACCAAACAACAGGTGAAGTGAGAACAGGGAAAGTATTAGGGGAGTGACAGTTGCTGGAACATATATTCCCGTACTTTCAAGAAGCACTGAGTAACAGTTGATCTCTCTGAAGGCTTTCCATCTCCTGCTTAGTTTAAAAGTCAGAAAATGTCTCTAATTCTCCACTCTGATGAAAACTCACTGTTTAGAAGTTACTTTGCTTAGAGCACTGCCTCTTTTGATCTCCCTGCAGAAGACATTTTCCATCCCTGTCACAGAAGCAAACATAATCTTGAGTGACAATGCTGGGAATATATATCCAGTAACAAAATTGCAGATCCTTTCTTCCCCAGGACTAATTATTATATTAATCTTGTCTTCTACTTGAAACTCAAACTGTTGAATACTATCAAAAAGTATGCTCCTAAAAATTATTATTTGTGTTAAACTTCTATTACCATGACAAAAGGCCTAAGGTAACTCAACTAATCAAAAGGAAAGATCTCTTTTGGCTCATAGTTACAAGGTTTACAGTTAGTGGTTATACGGTTTTCAGTAAGGCAGAAAACTATGGTAGAAGGTGTATGTTAAAGAAAAGTTGCTTACACTATGGTTGCCAAGAAACAAAGGAAGGAAAGGTACAGTAGGCCTTTAATATTTAACTTCTTGTTACTAGGCCCTGTCTTCTTTACCTTTTTCTTTTTTTTTTTTTATATCTTAATATTTTCTTTTATTGGATATTTTCTTTATTTACATTTAAAATGTTATCCCCCCTTTCCTGATCCTGCCACCTCCCAGAAACCCTCTATCCCATCCTCCTTCCCCCTGCCTCTATGACGGTGTTCCTCCACTCACCCACCAATTTCAACCTCCCCACCCTCGATTCCCCTACACTGGGGAACCTATTGAGCCTTCATGGGATCAAGGACCTCTCCTCATATTGTTGCCTGACAAGGCCATCCTCTGCTACATATGCAGCTGGAGCCATGTGTACTCCTTGCTTAATGGCTTAGTCCCTGGGAGCTCTGAGGGGTCTTGTTGGTTGGTATTGTTGTTCTTCCTATGGGGATGCAAACCCCTTCAACTCCTTCAGTCCGTCTCTAACTTCTCTATTGGGGATCCTGGGCTCAGTCCAATGGTTGGCGGTGAACATTTGCCTGTGTATTTGTAAGGCTCTGGTAGGGCCTTTCAGGAGAAAGCCATATCAGGCTCCTTTCAGCAAGTGCTTTTGGCATCCACAGTAGTGTCTGGGTTTAGTAACTGTATATGGGCTGAATCCCCAGTTGGGATGGTCTCTGGATGGCCTTTCCTTCAGTCTCTGCTCTACACTTTATCTCTACATTTGCTCTGCTGAGTATTTCGTTTCCCTTCTAAGAAGGACCAAAGTACCCACACTTTGGTCTTCCTTCTTCTTGAGCTTCAGGTGATCTGTGAATTGTATCCTGGTTATTTGGAGATTTTGGGCTAATACCCACTTATCAGTGAGTGCATACCATGTGTGTTCTTCTGTGATTGGGTTACCTCACTCAAGCTATTTTCTAATTCTATCCATTTGCCTAAGAATTTCATGAATTCATCATTTTTAATAGCTGAGTAGTGCTCCATTGTGTAAATGTACCACATTTTCTGTATCCATTCCTCTGTTGAAGAACATCTGGGTTGTTTCCAGCTTCTGGCTGTTATAAATAAGACTGCAATGAACATAGTGGAGCATGTGTCCTTGATATATGTTGGAGCATCTTTTGGGTATATGCCCAGGAATGGTATAGCTGGGTCCTTAGGTAATACTATGTCCAGTTTTCTGAGGAACTGCCAAACTGATTTCCAGAGTGGTTGTACCAGTTTTCAATCCCACCAGCAATGGAGGAGTTTTCCTCTTTCTCCACCTTCTTGCCAGCATCTGCTGTCATGTGAGTTTTTTATTTTAGCCCTTCTGACTGATGTGAGGTAAAATCTCAGGGTTGTTTTGATTTGCATTTCCTTGATTACTAGGATGTTGAACATTTCTTTAGGTACTTCTTGACCATTTGATATTCCTCAGTAGAAAATTCTTTATTTAGCTTTGTTTTTAATAGGGTTATTTAATTCTCGGGAGTCTAACTTCTTGAGTTCTTTGTGTATATTCGATATTATCCCTCTATCAGATGTTGTAGGATTGGTAAAGATCTTTTCCCAATCTGTTGGTTGTAATTTTGTCCTATTGACAGTTCCCTTTGCCTTACAGAAGCTTTGCAATTTTATGAGTTCCCATTTGTTGATTCTTGAGCCACGGGTGTTCTGTTCAGGAAAATTTCAAGGTTCTTCCCCACTTTCTCCTCCATAAGTTTCAGTGTCTCTGGTTTTATGTGGAGGTCCTTGATACACTTGAACTTGAACTTTGTACAAAGAGATAAAGATTCGTCGATTTGCATTTTTCTACATGTTGACCTCCAGTTGAACCAGCACCATTTGTTAAAAATGCTGTCTTTTTTCCACTATATGTTTTTCACTCGTTGGTCAAATATCAAGTTACAATATGTGTGTGGGTTCATTTCTGGGTCTTCAAATCTATTCCATTGATCTTGCCACTTGTCTCTGTACTGATACCATGCAGTTTATTTTTTATCACTATTGCTGTGTAATACAGCTTGAAGTCAGGGATGGTGATTCCACCAGAAGTTTTTTTTTTTTTTTTTTTTTTTTTGAGAATAGTTTTAACTATCCTGGGGTATGTGTTGTTTCAAATAAATTTGCAAATTGCTCTTTCTAATTCTATGAAGAATTTATTTGGATTTTTTATGAGGATTGCATTGAATGTGTAGATTGCTTTCTGAAAGATGGCCATTTTTTACTGTATTAATCCTGCCAATTCATGAGCATGGGAGATCATTCCATCTTCTGAGATCTTTGATTTCTTTCTTCAGAGTCTTGAAGTTCTTGTCATACAGATCTTTTACATGCTTGATTAGTCACACCAAGGTGTCTTATTTGTGACTATTGTGAAGAGTGTCATTTCCCATTTCTTTCTCAGTCTGTTTGTCCTTTGAGTAAAGGAAGGCTTCTGATTTGTTAGAGTTAATTTTATATCCAGCTACTTTGCTGAAGGAGTTTATCAGCTTTAGTTCTCTGGTAGAATTTTTGGGGTCACTTAAGTATATGATCATATCATCTGCAAATTTTGATTTCTTTCTTTCCAATTTGTATCCCCATGATCTCCTTTTGTTGTCAAGTTGCTCTGGCTAGGATTTCAAGTACTCTATTGAATAGGTAGGAAGATAGTGGGCAGTCTTATCTAGTCCCAGATTTTAGTGGGATTTCTTCAAGCTTCTCTCCATTTAGTTTGATGTTGGCTATTGGTTTGCTGTATATTGCTTTTACTATGTTTACATAGGGCCTTGAATTCCTGATCTTTCCAAGACTTTTAACATGAATGGATGCTGAATTTTGTCAAATGCCTTTTCAGCATCTAATGAAATGATCATGTGTATTTTTTCTTTGAGTTTATTTATGTAGTGAATTATGTTGATGGATTTCCACATATTGAACCATCCCTGCATTCCTGGGATGAAGCCTACTTGATCGTGGTGAATGATCATTTTGATGTGTTCTTGGATTTGATTGGCAAGAATTTTATTATTTTTGCATCAATGTTCATAAGGGAGATTGGTCTGAAGTTCTCTTTCTTTCTTTGGTTGGTTTTTGTGTGGTTTAGGTATAAACATAATTGTGGCTTCATAGAACAGATTGGTTATTGTACCTTCTGTTTCTATTTTGTGGAATAGTTTGAAGAGTATTGGTATTAAGTCTTTTTTAAAGGTCTGATAGAATTCTCCACTAAGCCTATCTGTTCCTGGGCTTCTTTTTAGTTGGAAGATTATTAATGACTGCTTCTATTTCTTTAGAGGATATGGGACTGTTTAGATGGTTTATCTGATCCTGTTTCTTTGGCACCTGGTATGTTTCTAGAAAATTGTCTATCTCATCCATATTTTCCAATTTTGTTGACTATAAGCTTTTGTAGTACGATCTGATGATTTTTTGAATTTCTACAGTTTTCGTTGTTATGTCTCAGTTTTCATTTCTAATTTTATTGATTTGGATACTGTCCCTGTGCCCTCTGCTTAGTCTGGCTAAAGGTTTATCTATCTTGTTGATTTTCTCAAAGAACCAGCTCCTGGTTTGGTTGATTCTTTGTATAGATCTTTCTGTTTCCACTTGGTTGATTTCAGCCCTGAGTTTGATAATTTCCTGCTGTCTACCCCTCTTGGGTGTATTTGCTTCTTTTTGTTCTAGAGCTTTCAGGTGTGCTGTAAACCTGTAGTGTAAGCTCTCTCCCATTTCTTTTTGCAGGCACTTAGAGATCTAAGTTTACCTCTTACCACTGCTTTCATTGTTTCCCATAAGTTTTGAAATGATGTGTCTTCATTTTCTTTAAATTCTAAAAAGTTTTTAATTTCCTTCTTTATTTCTTCCTTGACCAAGTTATCATTGTTCAGCTTCAATGTGTATGTGTGTTTTCTATTGTTTTTGTTGGAATTTAAGACCAGTCTTAGTCCATGGTGCTCTAATAGGGTGCGTGGGATTACTTCAATCTTTTGGTATCTGTTGAAGCCTGTTTTGTGACCAATTATGTGGTCAATTTTGGAGAAGGTACCATGAGGTGCTGAGAAGAAGATATGTTCTTTTGCTTTAGGATGAAATGTTCTATAAATATCTGTTAGATCCATTTGGTTCATAACTTTGTTACTTTCACTGTGTCTCTGTTTAGTTTCTGTTTCCATGATCTGTCCATTGCTGAGAGTTGGGTGTTTAATTCTCCCACTATTATTGTGTGTGGTGTGATGTGTGCTTTGAACTTTATTAAAGTTTCTTTTATGAATGTGGGTGCTCTTGCATTTGGAGCATAGATGTTCAGAATTAAGAGTTTTCCTTTGACCAGTATGAAGTGTCCTTCCTTATCTTTTGATAACTTTTGGTTTAAAGTTGATTTTATTAGATATTAGAATAACTATTCCAGCTTGTTTCTTAGGACCATTTGCTTGGAAAATTGTTTTCCAACCTTTTACTCTGAGGTGGTGTCTGTCTTTGTCACTGAGGTGTGTTTCCTCTATGCAGCAAAATGCTGGGTCCTGTTTATGTATCTAGTGTGTTTAAGTCTCCCACTATTATTGTGTGGGGTGTGATGTGTGCTTTGAGCTTTATTAAAGTTTTTTTTTTTTGACAGGGTTTCTCTGTATAGCCCTGGCTGTCCTGGAACTCACTCTGTAGACCAGGCTGGCCTTGAACTCAGAAATCTGCCTGCCTCTGCCTCCCGAGTGCTGGGATTCAAGGCGTGCGCCACCACGCCCGGCTTATTAAAGTTTATTTTATGAATGTGGGTGCCCATTAATGTTAAGAGGTATTAAGGAAAAGTGATTGTTACTTCCTATTATTTTTGTTGTTAGCGGTGGAATTATGATTGTGTGCCTACCTTCTTTTGGGTTTGTTGAAAGATGGCTTTCTTGATTTTTCTAGGGTGTAGTTTCCCTTGTGTTGGTGCTTTCCATCTCTTATCCTTTGTAGGGTTGGATTTGTGGAAGATATTGTATAAATTTGGTTTTGTCATGGAATATCTTAGTTTCTCCATCTATGGTAATTGAGGGTTTAGTTAGGTATACTATCCTAGGCTGGCATTTCTGTTCTCTTAGGGTTTGTATGACATCTGTCCAGGATCTTCTGGCTTTCATAGTTTGTGGTGAGAAGTCTGGTATAATTCTGATAGGTCTGCCTTTATATGTTACTTGACTTTTTCCCTAACTGTGTTTAATATTCTTTCTTTATTTAGTGCATTTGGTGTTTTGATTATTATGGGACAGGAGGAATTTCTTTTCTAGTCCAGTCTATTTGGAGTTCTGTATGTTTCTTGTATGTTCATGGGCTCTCTTTCTTTATGTTAGGGAAGTTTTCTTCTATAATTTTGTTCAAGATATTTACTGGTCCTTTGATTTGGGAATCTTTGCTCTCTTCTAAATTTATTATCCTTAAGTTAGGTCTTCTCATTGTGTCCTGGATTTCCTGGATGTTTTGGGTTAGGAGCATTTTGCATTTTCTTTGACTGTTGTGTCAATGTTTTCTATGGCATCTTCTGCCCCTGAGATTCTCTCTTCTATCTCTTGTATTCTGTTGGTGATGCTTACATCTATGACTCCTGATCTCTTTCTTAGGTTTTTTTTTTTTCTCCAGGGTTGTCTCCCTTTGTTATTTCTTTATTGTTTCTATTTCCATTTTTAGATCTTGGATGGTTTTTCCTTTGCCTGTTTGATTGTGTTTTCCTATAATTGTTTAAGGGATTTTTGTGTTTCCGCTTTAAGGACTTCTACCTATTTCCCTTATTCTCCTGTATTTCTTTAAGGGACTTGTTTATGTCCTTAAAGTCCTTTATCATCATTATGAGAAGTCATTTTAGATCTGAATCTTGCTTTTCCAGTGTGATGGTGTACCCGGAATTTGCTCTGGTGGGAGAATTGGGTTCTGTTGATGCTAAGTAACCTTAGTTTCTATTGCTTATGTTTTCACTTGCCTCCTGCCACCTGATTTTCTCTTGTGCTACCTGCCCTCACTATATTTGTCTGGAGTCTGTCCCTCCTGTGATCCTGGTTGTGTCAGAACTCCTCTGAGTCCAGCTGTCTCTGTGATCCTGTGGCTCCAGGATCCTGCCATCCTGAGATCCTGGATGTGTCATATTTCCTGGGAGTCAAGCTGCCTCTCTGATCCTGAGATCCTGGTGTGACCAAGTTCCTGGAATCCTGTTATCCTGTGATTCTGTGATCCTGGGCATGTTAGAGTGCCTAGTATTGGAGGTTTCTCTGGGTGTTGTGGCACTGGCTGAGGATTTGCACCCAAGATAAACAGGTGCAGAACAGAAGGAACCTGGGCCACTGGTCAGATGAGTTCCTGTGTCCCTGGATCCTGCTGGTCCCAGTTACTCCTGGTGGTGTTCAAACAGATGTTGTGTCCTCCTTACCTCAATCCTATGATCCTGGGTGTGTTAGAGTGCCTAGGAGTGGAGCTTCCTCTGGGTGTTGTGGGACTGGCTGCAGAGTTCAAGCCCAAGGTAAACCACTGGCACAGACTGGAAGGAACACTTATTTACTTCTCTATTGCTGCAAAGAAACACCATAACCAAAGCAACTTATAGAATAATTTATTAGGGGCTTACAGTATCAGAGATTTCGTCCATGGCTGTCAAGGCAAAGATCATTGCAGCAGAAAGGCCAGCATGCTACTGGAACAGTAGTTTAGAACTTACATCTGATCCACAAGCAAGCAGAGAGAACTAATTAGACCTAGCATAAATTTTTGAAACCCAAAGCTCACCCTAATGATACACTTCTTCCAATAAAGCCATACCTGTTAATTCTCCCAAAACACATCCACTAACTGAGAACCAAGATGGGGGTCATTCTCATTCAAACAACTACAGGGTCTGTATAGGGAACAAATGAGTTGCATGGTATCACAGAGACCCAGTACAGATACTTCAAAGAGGAGGAGGACAAAGTAGTTTCAAATGAGTAAAAAGCTTGAATGGGGAACTCACTTTACCAACCTTAAGATTTAGAGAAATCAAACAGAAATTTGTTTATATTGACTGTTTCTTAGTGGATATTTTAGTATAATGATTGGTGAAAGCAGAAGAAATTACACATTTAGCTTTAGTATAGATAGAGAAAAAGAATTCAAGATTTTTTTCTTTCTGATTTTGTTGAAAGGGAGAAATAGAGTCCCAGTCAAATTAAATTCAAATTTTAGATAAACTCTGAATGTTTGACCACAGTAATCATAACAAAGTGTGTTTGTGTTTTTATTGGAATATCAAATAATAATCTTGTACTGAAATAAATAGATAAGCCACTGCACTTAAAAGACTGTTAAGGATTTTATCTCTGGTCCTGTCTAGTGGGAGTTGTCTAATAATTTACACTTCTTCATCCTTTACCAGCATGCTCCAGAGAACACTCACTGGTCTCTCTAGTCATACTCAGCGCCTTTTGATAGCATCATCAGGTTTCCCATTACAACTTCCAGGGATCTTCTACTTTAGATCATCCTGTGCTGCTCTCCCAGAAAGGAACGTTCCAACCATTTAGAAAATACAGCTTTCCCCTGGAGAACATAAACACAAATGAAACCAACCAAAGCAATAAAAGACACTCTATAATTTCAGGTCATTAAGCAGCTAAGTATTTTCATGGTGCAGCTACCTGTTTGCTATTGATAATCATTTTGTGCTCAGGATCTGTCCCTTTCTAGAATCGAGAACAAGACAACAGAAACCTGAAAAGAAGACAGAAGTGTGACAGGAATAATAGTTGAAATAGCATTTCACACACCTTCCTTGTTCATAACACCTTTCATTGTTTTCAGCCTACTAAACATCAAAACAAGAACAATATTCATGATATTTCTATCTCCAAAGAAAGAAAGAAAAGGGGGCATAGTGAATCAAAGGAATCAATTCAGCTTCTAAATAAATTTTGAAATAACCTATAAGCCGTATTTCAAAACATGGGGATCAGAATTTACAATATAGATATGTTAGAGGGGAAAAATGAAACACTAGAAGAAATATTCTATACAATGTTGGTGACTAAATTTTGACTTCCACAGGTCAATACAGTAAGATAAGACATGGCTTCTACCTTTATTGGAGGCCAGCTATTGTATGGCTGAGGACAGTAAACCATAAATCCAGAAGAAAACAAACAAGGGCAGAAATAGGTCATTCTTAAGCCAAAAGATGCAGGGGATGTATATTGAAGTAAAGACAATTCTGTCCCCTGTAAACCTTTAGATTGGAGTTCCCTATTTTTAAACAAAAGCTTTAAAGAGGCTGGGGATGGGCAGAGACAAGTCCTAGGTCAATATGTTTAGGTCGAGAAGATTTAGACATACTTTTTTGTTTCATTGGCCTACAGACTTTGTGAGAGGTTTAACATACCCCTAGCTCTTTTACATCCTTTTTTTTTTTTTTCAGTGAGCAGCATTTCTTTCTGTTCTAAGATTCCTACTCTATGTGTGCACTTCCCTTTATATTTCTGCGACTATGGACTATATTTTGCTATTTTCAATTCTCACTATATAATTTTGAGTTCCCAATATTTCTGCAGTTAATGCTTTTATAATAAAAGGCTACACAATATTTTATTTGTATGCTATAATTTATTAAAACTATTATGTAATATTAGATATTCAATTTTTTCCTTCTTTGGTAGAAGGGGCAGTCAGAATAGAACTAATTGTATAATCTTTTATTTCTATGTAATTATTTTTTAAGCTTTTCTACATTGCTTTTGAACTGAGAAGCCAGAGGTAGTTGGTCTGCCCCCATGTCCCACATTTAATTGCTTCTGAAAGGACAGTGGAAAACAACCTTTTGTTTCAATTTGAACAAGAAGAAAGTTCTCATTAGGCCACAACTGAACAAAGAAGGAGCTAAATTGATCACTGGTGGGGTTTTTGTCTAGTTCTCTGCCCCCTCAAACAAATCTCACTAATTTTAACTAATATCAGGACTCCATGCTATTTTCTTCCTTTGAGAGTGTCTATTTTAAGTGTCATGACAGCTTGCTTTGTATAATAACATATTCAAAGTGATTTTTGAATTTTAGGAGACTGATTTTTGAAATTAACATGTCATAAATGGACTCTGATTAGCCTAGTGGGCTTCTTACTGCAGGGGAAGAGAGGCTTATCAAATCCTTACCCTCCATCCACTCAGAGATCTGCTAGCAAAGGTATTGTGGATAAAGGAGGAAAAAGTCAGCACCCATACCCCCAATTTCAAGCGTTCACTCTCATTCTTTTTCTTCTGGCTTCATGTCCAATATCCTGACAGGTGGACATTGATTTGTTGAGACACAGTAGCCAGGCTGATGGACAATGTCAGCCATCATAATGGGACTTTTAAAATATCATCAGTTCCTTTCAACACACACTTCATATCTAAAAGGCAGGATTCTATCTGAACACACCATTGGTCAAACCAGTTTCTTCACACATGGATGCTCTACCTGCTCTAGAATCCTCTTATGCACTAGAGAGCCCCTTGTCCCATCATGATAGCTTGCCTAGGTTTGGGATCCTTCTATCAGAATGGACCTGCTTCTGAGAAGCTTAGGCTTCTATTGTATAAGAGCAATGAACATATTGCCCATTGGATTCATTACCTTGAAGGCACAGGAGAGTAGAGCCCAGTTATGGAATCCCAACTCCAAAGGATGAACTTAACCTTGAACACAAGAATTAGAATCATAGAATATCCAGTTCATGTTGACCAATGTGACAATATCTCTAGATCATGACAAATATTTGACATAAGCCAGTCACTAGGCTAGAGCACATTGCATAGATTTTTTTTTTTAAATCTTGACAATAGATTAGAAGGTTGCTATTTTCATGTCTATGTGAGTCATGGGAAAAGTGTGATAAAGGAAGTTAAATAACTTACTAGCACTAGTCACATTTTTGACAAAGGGCAGAGCTAGGATCCAGAACCAAGCCCATAATTTTGACCATCATGACCTGCATGTTTGTTCCCAATTTGGGATATAATAAATATTATTAATAAATGGATGAATGAACAAATAACAAATGAATGAAACCTTTCCTGGGAGTCAAAACCATGAAGGAGGGCAGAGCTTGCATAAGTTGAAGTCGACTACGTTATTTCTATGCAAATGAAAATACATGGTAAGAGCAATTTTACAATTTGAATTGGGATTTTTAAAGACTGATTTGAAAAGTCGTGAAAGGAGAGGACTCTGCATATAAAAGATAATATAAGAAATATACTGAAGGAAATGGAGAAATGCAAAGTCCTAAACACTTTTTTGAAAAGAAAGTCTAGAGGCAGAATGAAAGGGTGCCTATTGTCTGGAGAGGTTATTTAACTGTAGTGCAAAGAGCAATAAGGGGTCATTTACAGTCAGTGGGCAAGGAGAACATTTTTTAACAATAATGAAAGGCTTGTTGGATTTTTATCATCATCATTATTATTATTATTTTGCTACAGCTTTTTTTGCACTGATCTGGATGTTCGGGAGACCAAAAGCAGGAAGTAGGAACCATGGAGGTTTTGTGAACCCCACAGTCTGGGTGAGTGATTGACCACAACATAGCCATCAAGAGACTATTTCAGGAACAGAAGGCTGTTTTCCCCATTCAAAAGCCATTTAGAATATGAAAAGAACAGGAACATAATTAGCTTCGTATCCTGGTTTCTTGGATTCTCCCTTCTCATTTTCTTCCTCTTCTTTTTTATTATTAGCCAGAATTAGATATTAATTCTTCTCAAATAAGTATGAGACCAAAGACATTTTAAATATGAATATTGTGGAGTCTCAAATATTCACGTGACCTAGGGAACAAGAGTAGAAACCCCAACTTCACAGTTTTAAAGCTTTAAAATTCCACATGGTAGGGTGAAAGCGTCTGTAATTTTGTTGTGCCAAGATTAGCAGTAGAACACGCTCTGTTTTTGCAGAGCTCACAACAGGTGGTCAAGATAGGCTGGGGAGTGATTTCAAAATATGGAGCCTGTAGGGGAGAAAGAAATCTTAAAAATGTTCCCAGGACCCAATTACTGCATGCCTAGCAGTAATTTGAATAAGAAATACTTAGTAAAACTCAGAGATATGCCCTGGATTTTACTTTGTTCAAACACCACTAGATATTTTGATTCCAAAATATAACGAGGGTCAGATATATAAAATGATACAGATTAATATTATATTTTCTTTTCTTTTTGTCTTCTTTTTTGTTGTTTGTTTGTTTGTTTGTTTGTTGTTTTTCGAGACAGGGTTTCTCTGTGTAGCACTGGCTGTCCTGGAACTCACTCTGTAGACCAGGCTGGCCCAGAACTCAGAAATCTGCCTGCCTCTGCCTCCCAAGTGCTGGGATTAAAGGCGTGCGCCACCACTGCCTGGCAATATTACATTTAAAAATTATGAATAGTGAACTGTTTGCTAGATAATACATCCTTAGATTTAGGTGAGTTATCTCAGCCATGAATTTAGAAAATTGGTTTGAAATCATGAGGCACTCTAAGATGATTTTTTGCTAGCACCTCAGATGTTTTTTTACAGCAAAGAAAAAAAATTAAATTGTAATTTTAAGTGGAAGAATGATATAATTGTCCTTTAAGCAATACAGTTCCATTGTGGCTCTTTCTCAGCCAAGAGTGGCATCATATTTCCTTTCCCCTTCACATGGTTAGAACTCTGGAGTGCTCAGTGAGAAGGAAAATAGAGGGTCACATAACACAGAGCAAAATGTCCTGAGAGTTCTCTCTCTCTCTCTCTCTCTCTCTCTCTCTCTCCCTCTGAGATTCCATTCCTATGGAAGCTATCAAATAACTCTCCTCTTCCAGAAAAATCTTCCCAGCTGTGTCAAAAGCTCCCTGCCCCTCTCTTCCATAACTTTGTTATATAAAACCCCATTGTCTGCATCCCACAACCAGCCAGACACAAAGGCAAACCCACAACACCCACGGTTGCTGCAGCCTCCCATGGCAGAGCTGCCTTTTGCCACGTATTAGAACATGTCAATACTGAGAAAACTGAGTGGGAAATGTCCCCCTCTCCACCTGGCATAAGAGGCAAGGTGCAGTATCCCTCTCTTTTGTCCTTGCTCCACACTGGGCTCACTATTCCCTTCCTGGTCATACTCAGCTCACTCTTAGGACTTGTCAGTCCTTCATGACTGTGTCTAAGGTCACATATCAACCTATTTGCAACATTGATTCATATGGGAAAATATTACTCGACAAGCTGACTGATTACCCAAGAAGCTAACAGGTGCTGTGGAAAATGAGACCTTAGAATAATAGGACATAGTTCCAAGAACAAGTTTAACTAGGGCCAGCGTGTGTTCAGGTTGGGCTCTATTACATCATTATGTTTATTCAGCTGGTGGTCAGCAGACGCTCAGCAACAGCTGTTAACAGCTGAGTGGACTGCTTTGCAAAGAGCTTCGGTATGTAGGGATTTGGGAAATGAAAGAAAAGGAAGTTCTTTAGTGTCATGATGGTGCCAGTTAATCTGATATACTAAATACCACTAAAATATTGTGAGCCATACAGAAGCCCAGGGTGGGGTGTGTGAATGAGAAGTTGGCTCTGTCTCTACTGTCACATCATGTTTTTATCTTTAGGTGGTGAACATCAGATGTATAACAAAAATGACATGAAGTTGTGGGGAACTCTGCTAATTAAGGTCGAAGTCCACCATGACCAGATAGCCCCTGGGCTTAGCCCAGTATGGGAGACTCCCTTTGTTAGCGGCCTTCTCCTTCTCTAACTTTGACTGGAGAATTCTGTGCCCCCAAATAGGCCTCTACCTGGAGAATGTCACACACCCTCAATTAGATTACAGTATCAATTTCTTTTCTCCTGATAAAACCTGTTCATCCAGCACCTGAGATTCCTAAAGTGCTTCCCCATGCTAATGAGGTATTGAAGGTACTCTAAGCCCCTAGCCAAGAAGGACAAGTAAAAGTCTGGGGGACTGGTCTGCAGTCTGTGTTTCATTTCCTGTCATCAGAGTACTGCTTCCCACCAGACTGGAAGGGGTCTGGGACAAATGTTCCAGGTCTTTTCTCGGGGTCCCTAGGTGGGTACTGCCCAGGTGTACCAGCTAGAGAGTAAGTCACGAATGGGCGTCTGTGGTCCGTGTCACCCTTCGGAGCATCAGAACACTGCTGTAAACCAGGTAGGAGGGGAGAGTGGGGCCCAAAACAAGCAGGATCCATTGGGAACGAGCGTGGAGTGCCAGAGGGGTGGGAGATGAGACAGGCTTTCTTTGGGAGTCGTAGTGTAGGCCTTCCCAGTGGTGATCTTTGATGAAGCAGTTCTCTGAGACGATATTAGCTTATTCATATTTCTTTACAGGTGTGGACGTGAATGCATAGCTTTTATTCGGGGTGAACTCTGAATTTTAATTTAGGGGAAGGGTGTAAGAATATTTAGGAAGGGAAGGTCACTGGCTGATGGCTAAGGCTATTGAGATGTCTCATGAGCATGAAGACGCATTCCAGGAACTGTTTTCTGTAACTGTCTGCCTGTTTTCACCTTAGTTGGGTGTCATGGTTACTTGCTCCAAAGTTGGCACGGGGCGGGGGTGGGGGGGTGGGGGCAGGGAGAGAGCAGCCTTGGCGTCTCAGGTCTCATAGATTCCCGGTTATAAGAAGGCTCCTCCTCACCGGGTCTTACACCCATCGGTGGCATGGTCCACCGATTACACTCATGAATCTCACATATCACTTCTTCTTAGAGAATGCACTCCCTAAAGCTTGTCACAGATGAAAATGGTGTTAATGCATTAAAACTAAATTCTATCCTGAGTAATTTGGCTCGAAGTTCTGATCTTTCTCACTATAAACAAGAACAATGCATCTGAACATTAGGAATAAACATCAAATTTGAGGACAGGGCTTTGGGTTGAGACAAATATATAATTTTTACTCTTTCAAACATAGTTAATGGTAATAAACAAACAAGCTCCAGATAATTCTAGAACAATTTGACTGATAATTTCCCTAGAAAGCCACTGCTACATATTCTAGAGGGGGAAGAAAGGCCTCTGTCCTAAATAGTTTAGAAAAAGCTTCTGAGAATAAAATAAAGAAAGCGAAGACTAGACACCAAAACATGAATGGAATGTGAGGATGAAAGGTGTAAGCCACGCTGGACAGCAGGGAGATACAGCAGGTTTGGAAAATAACAGGAGATACTGTGACTGCTGCTCCAGGAGACTGTGCTCATCTAGGAAGGTGTTTGCACACACCGTTCCTTAAATGATAAAATTCTGAATTGAGAAATCTGGTATTATCCTGTGACAATCACATATTTTTAAAATAGCATTCAACAGAAAATGATTCTTTTGTGTGCTGTCTTAAAATCTTCCTGTGAATATTTTGATCTTCTTCTTATTAATCTTATTGCTGTGGATAAAGTGAATAACTTGGGTTCATTTCTCTGTATAATTTGATATGGAACATAACGATGTTAAGATTGAGTCCATATCCCAGCGGCAGACGGGACCAGCTTCTGACTTTGGTTCGGGTCTACAAAGTTTTATCATAATGCATAGGTTCATAAGCTATCTGTGGCTTTCACTGTGTGTGTGCATTTTTTTAAAGATTTGTTTTATTTATCATATGTAAGTACACTGTAGCTGTCTTCAGACACCAGAAGAGGGAATTGGGTCTCATAATGGATGGTTCTGAGCCACCTTTTTCACTGTGTTTTTATGAAGACTCCATTATGTGGGATCCTGTAAGTGAATTCTAGGACTCAAATTTACTAATTTCATTTGCTTCAATTTCAAGTTTACTACTTTTATTTGTTAAGGAATTTGATGTCTTTTTATAATTTATTTATAGAGAGTTTTAAGATATAAAATCAGTTGTGATTTATTGACCTCTTTTCATGTTATTTTGTTCATGAGACTACCAGGACCCATGCTTACTTTGTGCAGAATAGCAAACTGGTCCAATTTAACTTCTTGTGTTTTGATGGTTATGGCCTCCATACACTCATGTGTTTAAATGCTTGGCCCATGGGAATGATATTATTAGTAGGTGTGTCCTTTGGAGGAAATGTGTCACTGTCGGGTAGGGGTTTGTACTGGCTGGTTTTATGTGTCAAGTTGACACAGGCTGGGGTTATCACAGAGAAAGGAGCTTCAGTTGGGAAAGTACCTCCATGAGATCCAGCTGTGGGGTATTTTCTCAATTAGTGATCAAGAGGGAAAGGCCCCTTGTGGGTGGGACCATCTCTGGGCTGGCAGTCTTGGGTTCTATAAGAGAGCAGGCTGAGCAAGCCAGGGGAAGCAAGCCAGTAAGGAACATCCCTCCATGGCTTCTGCATCAGCTCCTGCTTCCTGACCTGCTTGAGTTCCAGTCC
Source organism: Mus minutoides (assembly GCA_902729485.2). NCBI lineage: Eukaryota > Metazoa > Chordata > Mammalia > Rodentia > Muridae > Mus > Mus minutoides. The sequence goes on from LR750016.1 coordinate 513,409, forward strand.
TGACTTTCTTTGGTGATAACAGCAGTGTGGAAATGTAAGCTGAATAAACCCTTTCCTCCCCAACTGCTTCTTGGTCATGTTGTTTTGTCCAGGAATAGAAACCCTGACTAAGACAGGGTTTGAGGTCTCCTATGCTCAAGATCTGCCCAGTATGAAGCACAGTATCCCCATGCTGCCTGAACTTTCAGTTCCACATGAAGTTCTCAAAGTCTCCATGGTGTCATGTTTTTCACCATGCTGATAATGAACTGAACATCTGAAATGGTAAGCTAGCCCCATTCAATTGTTTCTTTACAAAAGTTGCCTTGATTATAGTACCTTTTCACATCAATAAAACCCCCAAACACTTCTCTCTTCTCTCCAAATAAGTTTAATAATCAATTTTAGTGTCTCCAGCTCCCTCCTTCTTCCCTTATACATATACTCTCAAGACTGTGTTTTAGAAAAACCATGAACTGTTTTTGAGACTTACATGGATATTGGCTCTGGGTGGGGAGAGCAGTTGTCTAGGAGTGGAGTCCATGAGTCTGTGTTCTAGAAAAGCTTTTCTGGGTTGGGAGACGCATGATAAGCATGACTGTAAAATCGATATGGAACAGTATTCAGATTCAAAGTGGTCACAGCGACGCCACAGCATCTTCTAGATCAGCAGTTCTTAATCTGTGGGTCTTGACCCCTTTCGGCGTCACATATCATATGTTTGCATTAATATTCACAACAGTGGCAAATTAATGTTTTGAAGTATCAACAAAAGATTTTATGGTTGGTGGTCACCACAACACAAGGAACTTTATTAAAGGATCGCAGCATTCAGAAGGCCGAGAACCACTGCTCTAGAACAAGAGCAGAGCTGACAATGTTTGTTTTGGATTTTTTTCTCTCTCAACTTGATTTGGTAGGCTTGTAAAGAAAGAGCCATCCCATAAGTAGAAATATAAAATGGAAGACTTTCCTTTCTAGAGGAAATGCTTATAGAAATGTCATTTGATGATTCCAATATCAGCGTTTCCAATTCAAAGTATCTACAAACAGATGATAACTTGGCCCAGCAAAGGCTCTGGGCAACAGGTGTCCCAGGTGAGAGCCAATGCACTGGAGTGGCACTGCAGACGGCTCTGCTTCTCACAGGCTCTGTAGGTGACCTTGAGCAGGCAACCCATGTTCTCCATGGCATGTCTCATCATGTGGTCACAGATGCATAGTGGATGCAGCCATTGTCTACAGAGGGAAGATGCCTCTGAAGAAGGAAGGTGCTTTTTCCAGTGGTGAGGGGAGGAAAGTAGAAAACAGCAGAACGTGGCCCAGGTAGCTACTGCTTTTAAAAGATGGTAAGAAGAGTAACATCGGAACTAAAAGTAACAACACTTGAGACTCATCATTTCCCTCTCCTTTCAGTCTTTTTCAGTCCCTCCTCACTCTGAGCTTAGCTCAGGACAGAATTCATTCTATAAATGATATCCCCAGACAGTGTCCTGCTCAGGTTAAAGTGGTGAGTGAGGACAAGTGGGAGTCTGGGCATTTGCTTCCTCCCTTGGCCTCTCTACACTGACCTCCAGACATCTAGCTTCCTGATGTGGAGGCTCATGGTGGAACCCCAGTAGGTAGGCTTTATAACAGTGCCACATTCACTCTGCCAGTGGAGTGACAAACTGAAGCCTGTGTCCGTGAGACTACAGAGACCTGATCCTGTCTGTACCTGTTAGAAATCTGAGTATTGACCAGGGCTTTTGAGAAAGGCAAATTTCAGAATCAGTTTAATCTCAGCTTGAAAGTGCTGCAGCCAGAAACTGCTATCTGTCTCCCCACCAGTCAAGAAATGAGTTCTACTTGGTGTCGTTTTGTCTTTAGTATAATGACCCTTGGTAGATATTCATGTATTTAAAGGTATTTCTTATTCTATCACGTTAGGCAGCTGACAGTAAAGACCCTGGAGAGAAATACTCAGAGAAGAGGAAAACTGAAGGAGATCTTTTTTAATGGCATATTATAATTTTTCTTTTACCTAGTATCTTGAAAATCAATTCAAAATCTGTCTCCTATGTATGTTAGCAATCTGCCAACAGGAAACTATGTCCTTCTGGAACATTAACCTTGATTGTTGCCTTGACTCTTCTAATTCTACTTCACAAATATGTTTCCCTCTGCTGGAAAAGATAAGAATTCATCTAATTAATTTGCCTTTTAAGATTGATTCTGGCATTTATATTCTGGCCTTTGAAGAATGGAAATTGGGTTGCTAATCCCTTTAATGAAGGATATACAATTCTGCTAGACAGTAACAACTTTTTTTGAGGTTTAGGTATCCTATTGCAAAACTGGTAGAGAAGTTCAAAGCTTTTCCTAGAAAAGCAAATCCACTTGTAACATTTGGTGAGTAATTTGCCTAAATTTGCCTGGATGTGCTTCTCAAACATTTGTCTGATAGCAATCACTCAGCCTGTGAATTAAAACAAATTTCCAGGATCTGCCCTCTAATATTTTTCTTTTAGAGGTATGGGTTAGGGGCCACAGTTTTCTGTACAAGAGCTGCCTGGGATGACCCTGGTGCAGGTTATCCTTAGGTTACATGAAACAATGCTGCAGGTGAGGGCAGACATGTCTTGACAGTCTTTTGAGGAAAGCATTCAGTAGGATTCACTGCAGTGTATGAATCATGGGAACTTTCCAATTCTCCCAGCACCCACATGTTTACACAAATGTGGAGATTAACAACCACAGATACTTGGTGTTCTCATTCAGCTGTAGCCAAAACTCAGCTGCATCTGGAAATGAGGAAATAAAGAGTCAGCAATGGAAAGCCCCATATGCTTCTCCAGCTGTGCTGTCCTATATGCCTTTATTATCCTGCAGTCTTTCCTGATGATGATATCCTGTCTGCTTTCAGAAGATTGTTTACTCTGCTTTGAGCACCAAAAACTTTTGTTTACAATAAATAATCAACTCTAAAACTCCACCTGTACATATATTATCTCATCGCTGATAATCTGCCTGTTCAGATAATATCATACACTGTGTTTATCAAACACCATACCAGCTAACAAATCTCCCAAATTTAATCGTAGAAAATTCCTTTTATTATATGATCTCTCAATATATCATACTAGAAATGACCTTTCTAAAGACACTGAAGAAAACAGTCATTTGGATTTGGAACAAATTACAGGAGTTTTCTTGTAATACACAACTAGAAGACTTATTCAAGACTTATTTCATATCTGCAGGCACTCTTTGAAACTTTTGTATTATTGATGACTTTTAAGCATCCTGGGAACTTGTTTTAGAAAGGATGTAGAGACAGGTTTTTGTTTTTGTTTTTGGTTTTTTTGACAGGTTTTTTTGATACTCATGAAAAGTAATTGTATAATCTTTTGTACAAAATGTGGATAGAATTGTATCTTAACATGAATTCAGTAGTTGCATGTAAAACCTAGAACTACGTTGTCATACTACAGTCTTCTCTCCACCCGCACATACTGCTAAAACAAGGTATTATGGTGATTTGAATAGGAATGGCCCCACAGACTCACTTATGTTTGATGCTTAGCTCATAGGGAGTGGCAGTATTAGGAGGCATGTTCATGTTGGAGGAATTGTGTCATTGTGGGGGGGGGCAGGCTTTGAGGTTTCGAATGCTCGGGCTATGCCCAGTGTGGCATACAGTCTCCCCTGGCTTCCTTCAGATCAAGAAATTGACCGCTCAGCTTCTTCCCCAGCAACATGTCTATTTGGATGCTGCCATGCTTCTTATTATGATGATAATGGACTGAACCTCCAAAACTGTAAGCCAGCCTCAATTCAATGTTTTCCTTTACAAAGACACCATGGTCACATTGTTTCTTCACAACAACAAAACTGTAACTAGAACAGATAAGAAACAGGATGCATTGAATGAGGTGTATAGTACCTGAAACAAAACATTGAAATGACTGAAAAAAAAAAAGATAAAATACCAGAAGCTGAAGATGGTATATGCTAGCTACTCGGGTCTTTCAGTTGAGAAGTGCCAAATCCAGGCCTCGCATCTGAAGTTTCTGTTAGCACCCGGTTCCAGCAATACTTCACTAATCACAAGCAATAATCGAGCTCTTGACAACGTAAAGGTCCTAGGAAAATGGTGAACCTTCTCCAATTCCTAATTATTAAAATTCACTGCAAAATTTTCAATTTTTTTCATTGTAACTTGGAACAATGATCCACTTTATAAAAGTAAATCTTTGAAAATGATTAAAAGCAAGCCCCACAGTGTTCTACTTGGGGTAATGACTCTGAGCAGGAACATGTGCTACTTGGACTTGGAACAGTAACTTCTGCAAATATGTCTTCAGAATTCATTTGCTTCTCAGCAAAGATAAGGCTCACATGTTTGCAACTCATCAGAGAGAAATAGATACAGTGGGAAGACACTTCTAACATGGGAAAGGCCCGAGGCCACATCCATCACCACAGACTATATCCAAATTGCATGCATGGATTGAAGGGTTTCAGAGGCCAAAATAAGTTCCTGTCCTGACAAGACAGCTGAAGGAACAGAAAAGGCATAAACAAGTTAATGTCATTAATTGTGCTATCATTCCAAAACTTTTACAATGCTCCCTGTAAGAGTATAATCCTATGTACAACAGGGACTTTCACAGATGTTTTCTCCAAGGGAGGGTAGACTTCCCCATTCCTTTTTTATCAGGGCAAGTCCAGTGACATGTTTTGGTTATTAGATTATGACTGAGACATACTTGAGATACCTGAGTAGAGAAGTAAGAGCTACTGTCTAGTCTTGGCTTGCTTATAGAGTGACATATACCAAAGAGCAATTGTGCTCAGTCTGGATTCTGGAAGCAGATCTTCAAAATTTCCCTTAGCTTCTTTGGAACATAAATATAAGGTAAGTCTTTGTTGTTACAGCACTATTGTTTTCGAGATCTTTTCCACTTGGGAGCAACCCAAATCTGAAATAAAGTGATTAGCTGGAAGGCCAGGTTTGCCCCGAGAAACTTAAAACTAAGAAAACAGGCAGTAACACAAACAAGTTACTGATTGGCAGTTGGCTACTCTGAGCAGCTCCCCTCCAGATAGCTTGATCTCTGTCTTTGGCCTTTGAGTTCACACAGGTGAACACCTGGAGCTTAGAGCATGTTTTGCCCTCTGGGTGAAAGCTGCCAAAGCTGCTATGAGCCTGCCCTTGAGTTTCAAAAGTCCCTGTGTAAAAACAGGTATATAAAGATGAATGTGAATGGTTTTAGCAGGCTTGCAGGCACCACCATTTTAGTGAAGGACAGTACCATCTTTTGTAAAAGAAGTCACAAGAGCTCCAGGTTTAGAAACAAGTGAGGCTTTGATATACACTAAACAACAATTGTAAAGGGCCACATAGAAATAGTTAGGGCTTCGTAAGGTCCATATCTTTCTCAATTATTCAATTACACCATTGTACCACTAGCAACAGTCATAAACAACATGGAATATGTAATAGAAGCTCTGTTCAAAGGAAACTTTTAAAAAAGCCAAACTGGTGACCACATAGATTTAACCTGTGGATCATATTTTGATGATTTGTGATTTAGTAGAAAAGAAAATTGAACTATGTGCACCTAATCTATATTTAGGAATTCGATATCATTAAAGGGAAGGGATGCCTACATAACCCATTTAGAGAACTTTTAAATGACTAGGCTAACTTAAGCAATAACCTTACCAATAGGGGAATTACCCTGAGGAGTCATTTAGAAAGTTTAAAGGCAAATGCTATATCAGCAAACGCATTTCCCACCAGACATCTTAGATTGGGGGACTCTGAGCACTTAATCAAGTCTGAGGACTTTAGGAATTTAGGGTTGAGAGGCTGAGACATACAGTGGACATCATGAATGCTGGTTCTGAAAGAAGAGAAATGCAGAGGAGAGGAGACAGTGTCTACAGGCAGCCGTCATTCCACTCTACTTCACTGTTGAGTGGGGATACTCATTGTACACCAAGCTCAGGGGGAGTGTGAGGTCTGAGCAAGTCAGGAAGGTGGCCATGAGTCAATTCAGGAAAGAAACCCCAGAGCAAGGAGCAACTCAGTGTGCTTCGATTAAGTTTTTCTTTTGGGAAAAAAAGATATGTGTTTGTTATCTTAGAGCATATTTTATATTGTTGTTTTTTAAAAAGTAAACATTAAATGAGTTAAATTTTTTTTATTCCCTAAAGGCCCATACATTTAAATGACATCTTCTCAGTAGTTTTGAATATGAGTTTTATGGTCAACATTACCAGGGTATTCTCCTGGGATTCTTTATAAAGAAGGTTAATCTTACAAGATCTAGTATTGACCTTAAACTGAAAGTGAGATTATAGATGACCTGAGACACATTCTGCCATTGTAAAACCAACTGTGGGCTGTAGGAAGTTTATTTATTCTTAGTTGTGGCTCCATAATTGCATGTTACTAACAGTTCCATCAGTGTGCCTAGGATTGGGGTACAGGTGTCCTCCAGATCACATAAGGAGCACCTGATTCCTTGCAGAGCCCTGCAGTCACAGGGGAATCCGCCTTACTATACCTGAGAACAACCCTGGGACAAAATTAGAGCTGATGCTGAAGTCAGGCCCAGAATCCCCATAGCAGTATATATCCCTAGGTTGCTTACTAGAATTTATTATCTTCAAATGATCAAAGATGTGCTTTTAATTATATGTATACAAAAAGTTACATCCTGTATTCACTCTAAGTTTCTAAGTGGAAAATAGGACATGTTCTAACACTTGTTACAAACAAAATATGTATGCTGTTTCAAAGAAATGTCGTACCTTAGTGAGGAAAGCCTTATTTGCTAAAGTCATATTTTTGGTCTGAGGTTTTGTTTAATCTTAAAACTACTTTTGCTAAAAGCATAAACAAATGCTGAATTCTGCTGCTTTTCCTGTCCTCTTACTTCTCCATGCTATAATTTTCTGGTGTAACCTTTGCATACAGTGAAAGTAAAGACTTTGTTTGGTGAGATACAGTCGTCTAGATTTGACATATATGACGTAGGATTGGTTCCCTTTATTGTAGATAAAAATTATACTCAAATTAACAATGGATTCTGGATATGAGAGACTGATATTATACAATATACTGATTAGTGTATATTAAAAGGAAAATTCCTTTCTTTTGCACTGAGTCTATGAGAAAATAAGGAACATGAAGGAACAGAGAAAACCCTGCATGAGGTAGGCCAGGTCTGCAGGCTAATTTTGCTATTCACTTCTCTATGAGCTTTGTCCAGCCAACCAGCATCTCTGCCCTTCATTCTCCTCCTTCATAATATATCAAAAGAAAATCATGCTAACAGCCAATCAAAAATTAAATGAGGAAGTATTTACAAAATACTAAGCTTACAATATTGAGAGCAAGAATGTCCATTCTAGTCCCTTGACACAATTTGACTGATAGCATTCTTGAAACTATGAATATTTTGCCCCATTCCTATGAGAGTTTAATCATTTTATATAACTTTTACATCTCTCCCAAGCATATACTTGTTGCTAATATATTCCTATTATAGTACCATGAAATTTAGGAATACAGAAAAGTCATGTTTGTTAATTAAAATTCCATTACTAACTCAAGTCCTAACATTAAAATGCAAATGAGGGTTTTTTTATTATACCAAACACTTAAAGCAGTTTTATTTTCACATTAATTTAAAGATCACTCTTTATTGTTGTCTTGACTTCATAAATCTGAGAACAAAAGGCAAATGTCTTCCTGGTGGTGGAGTGAGTGCCAGGACAGCTCAGAAAGAAGGGGGAGGAGAAGGAGGAGGAGAAGGAAGAGGAGGCAGAGGAAGAGGAGGAAGAGGAGAAAGAGGAGAAGAAAGAGGAGGAAGAGGAAGACAAGGAAGAGGAGAAAGAGGAGGAGAAGGAGGTTGAAGAGGAGGAAGAGAAGGGAGAGGAAGGGGAGGAGGAGAAAGAGGAGGAGGAAGAAGCAGGTCTGAAGAGCTTCGCTGCCCACCTTGGTGGTGAGTATCGCTAGGAGGAGAAAGCAAGGATAGGACCAGGAATGGCGTCCAAAGAGTAAGTCGGATCTCACTGTGGAAAACGACACAAAAGAGGTAAGATTTTCAAACAAAGTGAAGAAAAATCCCACCATTTGGAAGAAGTTGAAAAAAAGAAGCCTGGGGGAAAATATCAAAAGGGGAGAGGTCAAGCGACTTGTGCCTAATTTTCCATGGGCCATACCTAATAGACATGTTGATCATAATGAAGTGGGAGAGGATGTTGGGAGATTTGTAGCACAGACTAAGGAGCGAGGCCGTACATGCATTCTGAACACCGGAACCTGACAAGCATTTCTACTTTCGATTCATACTTGAAATCTAAGCTTTTCTCTGAGCTCATAAGTGGCTGCTGCTCTACAAGCTGTATTCAGTAAGGTATTTTTTTTTCTGTAAACTTTTGGTGTTTCCACTTAACGGTCTCTACATAAACATTGCTTAATTGTTGCATTTAAATCTAAACATTCCTATCTGCATGGCAATTTAACCCATTTTAGAAAAAAATCTTTTTCATAGTTTGAAATTAACAAAGCAATTAAAGAAGCAAAAAATGTGATCATCCCTTATATTAGTACCATATGTCCACTGTAGAAAAAGATGGCAAATAAAGGCTAAATAAGAGGAAATAAAGGCTATCCATTTATCTATAAACTGTATTTCCATTTAGGTATAGATTCATTGGGACATTTTAATAATATAACATTGTTAATTCTAAAATAAAAGTCTCAGTCAAATAAGTGACAAGATTTTGCTACATTGTGTTTAGTGTTTACACATGCTGTAATTTGTGATTTAAAAAAATCCACATTTATTAGATGTTCTGTTTATTCAGTTACTTCTGTTATTATACAGTGGGGCTATTGGTATCCATCTTTATGGATTTATTTTCTTACTTTAAGTTCCTACATGTGGAATTTAGCCTGAATCCAGGGCTAAAAATTTCATAAAAAATTTTCATGTGCAGCTTTGTTGCAATTTCTCCACTACAGACCAGTTGCTTTTTGTCTCCAAAAAAATTACATGGACTCCTAGGTAACATGAAGGGTAAGGAGTTGCCTATATGAGATTCTATGAAGAAGAAAGGACAGAGTAACACAGACCACTTAAAAAACAAAACAAAACAAAAAAGAACATTAGAGGTCAAAAAGAGATAAGATAGCTAACAGTGTGGTAATGCTATAGTTGTGTGAATGAGACATGCCCACCTCAGGTTTCCCAGGGGATGCACTGTATGGAGAAGTTTAGGTGGACCAGTCTTGCTGGAGGAAATGTATCACTTGGAGCAAGCTTTGAGATTAACTAGCATCAGCCCACTTATAGTTCTCTCTCCCACTTCATGCTTGTATTTAAAGATGAGCTCTTTGCTTTGCGTACTTCCCACCATGCCTGCTGCCTGTTGATACTCCTCTCTGACATGACAGACTGTCCTTCTGGAACCGAAAGCCTACATAAACTATCCCTTCTGGAAGTTGCTCGATCATGGTGCTTAGTCACATCAACAGAAAAGTAACTAATACTGATGTTGGCACTAGAAAGTAGATTGTTCCTGTAAAGAACTTGGCCTTTTTTTTTTTTTTTGGAGGAATGTAGAAGACTGGACACTTGAACTGGAAAGTCAGTGGTTAAGTGTTGTGTGCAGAGTTTAATGGGCTGTTTGCACAGGAGCCTGGGAGACAGTAACACAGAACAAATCAGACTATAGAAGCCTACCTAAAAAGGTTTCAGAGGAAAACAAGGACCTCAACAACTGAGTTATAAACCATTCCTGTTGATATTTTGGCAGAGAATCTGGCTACTTACTGTCCATTTCCTGTGATTTTCCTGAAGCACATTTGAAAGTAATGGACTAATTTCTTTGGTGGACGCAATTTGGCAACTGGAAGCTAGGGGATGTGGATTCTGGGTCTTCTGTAAAAGCAGTGTGTGTGTGTGTGTGTGTGTGTGTGTGTGTGTGTGTGTGTGTTTAACTACTTAACCATCTCTCCAGTCCTTACATTTTTGTTTGTTTGTGTATGTTGAGACAAGGTCTCATTAAGTATCCCTGGCTGGCCTGGACTTCATTATAAAAACCGAGCTCACTGCCAACTCACAGAGATATGTTTGCCTCTGCCTTTAAGAATGCTATGACTAAAGTCCCTGGAATTTTAGGTTCATATTCTTAGGCTTCTTTTTCCTCAGAACTTGCTCTTCATATTTGTATACAAAACCTTTTATTCTTTCATCTAAACTCTGAAATATATATGTTATTTTACTTATTTACATTTCAATGTTGTGCCCTTTTCTGGTTTCCCCTCTGCAAACCCCTCCCCTTTGCCTCTATGAGGGTGCTCCCATACCCACCCACCCACCCACTCCTCCTCTAGCATTCCCTTTCACTAGGGCATTGAAGCTCCACAGGACTAAGGCCCTCCCACTGATGCCAGGTAAGGCCATCCTCTGCTACATATGTAGCTGGAGCCATGGGTCCCTCCATGTGAGCTTCTTGGTTGGTGGTTTAGTTCCTGGGAGCTCTAGGGGTTCTGTTTTGTTGATATTGTTGTTCTTCCTGTGAGGTTGCAATCCCCTTCAGCTCCTTCAGTCTTTCCCCTAACTCTTTCATTCGGGTCCCCATGCTCAGTCCAATGGCCAGTTGGCCGTGAGTTTACCAGATACCTGTAATGTGTAGATGCCAAGTGAATGGTGTGGAGAGAGATTGTGCTCTTGTCCTGTCTTATTGCAGCATATCTCTAGGAATTGTCAACAAATGTTTTCTGAGCTCTTATGCAGTGCCACATGTCAGGATTATCACTGAAGAAGCACAAGAATTCAGTGGCAGTGCCTGTTGTGAAATGGGGCAGTGAAGGAGAATCTAGCAATGAGATGACATTTGAGGTTAATCTAAAACAGGTACAATCACACTAGGAAACTTTGTTCGTGGTCTCTCTAATGAGCGATAAGCAAGAAAAGAAAATGATAATGTTTTCAAATTCTATCTTTCCAACTTCTATACACAAATCCAACCCAAGGAGATTAGCCATACCTATAAAAACACAGGCTATAATTTATCTTGATCTCAAAACTCTAGAGAAATATCATAGGAGCATTGTTAATCTAATTTTCACAAGACAGGATGATTAACTCTTTACATAGTTTCCTATAGATCTCTGTATCATTTTGGATATTCCCACTTATAATTAATCACGGCCCAAACCCCCTACTAAACTCACACTTCACTAGAGACCTTGTAGACTTGGAGAAGTCCAGCTAAGGTGCCTGACTGCCAAAATCCCCCACTAGCTCACTATTTTGGCATCCTATCACCATATCCCCCGTTTCTGTGCCTTCCTAGTTTCCTGGTCCCAATCTTCAACCTACTCTACTAGAGACCAAGCAAACTAGAAGTCCAGGTAGGCTGCGGCAGGTCTAACTCCCCCACTCTCTCAAGATCTCAGCATCCCCCCATCACCAGTCCTGTTCTCCCTAGTTACCTTTCCCCAGACTGCAGTTGAGGTGGAGACTCTTCACTCTACCAGAGGCCACATAGACCAGAAGTCCAGAGAAGGAAACAGAAACCAAGGAACAAAACACCCAACAAAGACAAACTTAGAAATGGAACCTAGATCTTTAATTACTCCAAACCCAGATGCCTAGAGGCAGCACGAGAACACGAGAAACAGCAGCTAAAGCATAATGATAACACCAAACCCCAGCTATCCTACTGCACCAAGCCCTGATACAGAAATCTACAGAAAACTATGTAAATTGTCAACAGTAGCACCAGAGGCATCAAGAATTCTAACAAAAGTTTATAAGCGGTGGTGTTTTGTTGGGAATTGCAGGCTGGTATCCAGTCAAGCTGAGGTCTGAAACCCAATGGTCATCATTCACCGACATGACCTTTCTCTCTAGCGCTCTCTAGCGCTCTCTCTCTCTCTCTCTCTCTCTGTCTGTCTCTCTCTCTCTGTCTTTCTCTCCCTTCTCTCTTTCCCCTGCATTTCTATAATAAAGTTCTTAAACCATCAAGACCCGCTGAGCACTCTGGTCAGTGTTGGGAACTTCTTCCCTCTCTCCTACAACCCTGGGGCTTTAGCAAGGTAGCTCTGGGGTCCTGGGCTGGGAGCTGCCCCCTTTCCACCCCTGCCACATGGGTCAGGCATGTTCACCTGGGGCCCTGTGGAAAAGCATCTGGCAGCTCTGCCTGCATCTGCCTGCATCTGCCTGCCCAGAGCACAGGAACTCTGGCCGGACGTTAGGCCCTTTTTCCTCCCCACTTTTCCCCAGGGCCACCAGCCCCTTCTCCCCCATTTTGTTCCCAACAGTGTTTGTCTCACTGGGCTGGAGAATCATTTTCAAAAATACTTCTCTGTGTGGCTGGTGCCTGACTTTCTGACATCACTTACTGTTGTCGAAATGCCCTGCCCTTCATAGCCTGTCCACATGGTTTGGTCTTCTCCTGCATGGTGCTTTCAGAGTACTTGCATCACTTAAATAGGAGTGTCCACAGGAAGGAAGCAAGAATGCGAGGCTAGTTAAGAGTGATGGCTGAAGCTGGTATAATACCATTTCTACATTGAATTACTCAGTGTAGTTATGAAGACCTGCCAAGATCCAGGAGCTGAAGGTATGGACTCCACCTCATGGAGAGATATGGGAAATTCACACCACAGAATAAAGTGTAGCATGGGGCTATTACAGTTTTCTTGGGGCAACAAAATGTACTATATGTTTTATTCGTGTCAGAGAACAGATATTTAATATGGAAGGACAAAATCTTCCCTTTTGTGTAAATTCCTCTTTGTATAAAAGCTCTGATATTTTATAGGCCATCCTGGGAGTGATCAGTGGCCCTTTAAAAAACTTAGAAAGGTGGCCACATACCACTGCTGATAATCTGATATTCACAACTCCATTGTTCTCTTTAAGAGGCAGACACCTTCTCTGTTCCATTAAGATTAATACCTGGTATCCCCAGGCTGGTCTTAATCTCATTTTATGTAATTGGCTTTCCTTATTCCCTCTGTCACTTCCCCTATCTCCCCTTCTCTTCCTTTTGCTCACTCTTATTTCCCCCTTTCCTTCCTTCTTTCATTTCTTTATCTTTTTCTCTTTCTCTTTCTGTCTTCTTTGGGTGCTAAGGACTGAACATATAGGGCCTTAGGTATGCTGAATGACTGCTATGTCCCTGGGTTTCACACCCAGCCTTCTATGGCATTGCTTTGACTCCATAGAACTAGTGTAATCCTTAGAACTAGTATAATCTCTAGGATTCTGGTGCATAATTATAACCTGCTTTTAAATGTGGGTTTTCTATATACTGGCAATATTTCTACCACCTAATTAAAGTAATATAGTAAACAGAGCTACACATATGGCTATAGTTAAAATTCCCCTTATTTACATATGCTGAATAATTTTAAACTTTACACTGAGACATTCCATGTCTAAAGTGTCAATTATCCCAGGCATGATGCCTCTTGTTTCTTTGTTTTACAATGACTGTGCTCAGTAATCAAGCACCTGTGTTTCATGGTAAATTACCTAAGGTTTCTGTATGGTCTGAGGATATGAAAACTTAAGTTGTGAGGACCTAAGGAAATGTTTTATGATGTATAAATGTAAGTTTATCTAAGAATGTGAAAGCTTAAGTTCTAAGGGTCAAAGAAGGTGTTTTAAGATGTGTAAATGCAATTCAAAAAAGTATAAGGAAGTCACTTAAGTTTGATAAACAGTGAAGACTGTTTCAGATTTCTTTCCCTATGCTATTTTTACATTAAGACTTCAAATGTTCAGAGTTTTAACATTAATCAATGGAGTTCTGATAAGCTATTAATCTAACTCTGGTAAGCACTTGCTACTATAATCATAGTCACAGGCTCAAGATTTTAAATTTTCCTTGGTTGTTTTTTAAGAATAGACTTAAAATTGCTTCTTATTGTGCTAAAATCATCTGTTAAGTCTGTATTCGTCCAGTCTTAGGATAGAGGAAAGAGTGTTCATACTTTCAACCCAAAATCATTTTGGGCCCCCAAGCTTCTACTATGACTTAAAGGCATGCATCTACTGACTTTTCTACAATGTGAATTCCAGTACAGATTACAAACAATGGTAATGCTAGCATATCTAAAACTTATCTCTTCTTGTAAACTTAAAAATAATTCCTTGTAATTGTCCAGTAATCTCTCATGTGTCAAGTGATAAGTAAACTCCAGGTAAGTACTGTCAACCAATAGTCAGTTTCCCCACCTGCCCATTCCACTTATTCCTGAGGGTGGGATTCCCCACTTCCCTGTCTTGGGAATACCCTCCCCAAGTTATCTCAACTATGAGCCTAAAAGTTTCAAATGTACATCTAAGAAAAATAATTACTTGAAACTCCCTAACTTTATCTTCTGTCCCTAACATATAACTGTTTCAGTAACCAGCCAGCTTCTGGCATTCCCTCAAAATCTGCATTCTGGGACGCGTCAAAGTGGCTAGTCTCTGGTGGTCCATCCTCACAGACCGCTCCAATTCCTGCCCTCATGTCCTCAGATGGTCCTGTAGAGCCTGCAGTGGTTAAAACAGCCTGTTCTTCCAGGATGTTGCCAACATCCCAAGTTCTCTTAGATCCCCAAAGATATCAATGTCCCTGGAGAGCATGACAGGCCTTATCAGGACACAGTCTAAAGAGTATGGCACCCCCTTTCCTGACTCACTAGTCACCCCTTCCTAAAAGGGAGGGATGTTAGCCCCATCCTGCCTTCAACGACCCAGGACCAGCAGCTTAGTCATCACCAGCCACCAAATGGAATACTCACACCCTTTAAAAGGGCTCTGTTATCAGAGCCAGCTCTTTGTCTTCAGGTTTCTCTGTCTCTGTCTCTCTTGTTCCATGTTGAGGGTGACCTTTACCCTCCCCTTGGAGCATATCTTGGCTCCAATGCACCAAGGAATTCCTACCACAAAACCCTAACAATTGTTGTATTTTTAACTTTTACATGTGATAATATTGTATGTGGCATTGTTATCTTTTATGCTTTAAGTAGCTTGTGTACAAAATATCACGGGATCACGGGCTACATGTTATGAGTGTTGTTAAATTGTCTGTTGTTTTATTGCCGGTTTTCATAACTTTTTTTTTTCCTCTCTGTGTACCTAATCTTTTAAATTCAGTGCCAGTTGCTGCATTTGAAAAATTACCGAAGCAATTTAAGGTCTAAAATAAAATTATCTTTTTCCAAAATAAAATTTACATTTGTGTCTGGCAGATAGCTGAGACAAAAGCTAACTTTAATCCAATTAAGTATTGAGGTGATTTAAGAAGAAGCCTCAGTCCTGATAAGGCCTGGGATTTTTTAATTCATCCTAACGTCCAACATAGGGAGGGAGCATCAATATACACCTAGGGAATTCCAGGTCACCTCTCCTTAAGTGACTCTGTGGCTCTGTAAGCCAGTGTTTAATTGTATGTACATGGTTACTGAGAGCTCAGTTTAACTCCTCAGCCTTTGAACCATTGAGACCCTAGGGAAAAAAAAATTAGGTTTCTTATTATAGAATTTTATCTCTAGGAATTTTTTCTAGGGATTTATCTTTGCCCTTATAGTTGTCTGCATACATCTATTAAAATAGTTTTAAAACATTTTCTAGCTGTTCTTATAGTTGTAAAATTCTTTCAAATAACCTAATTGACAAAGCAAAGTACATATTTCCTTTCTCTCTCTCTCTCTCTCTCTCTCTCTCTCTCTCTCTCTTGTGTTTTTTTCTTTCTTTTTTATTTTGTTTGATTTGTTTTTTGAGACAGAGTCTCTCCAACCTTGTAGCCTTGGGTGTCCTAGAACTTGCCTCAGAACAGGCTCGCCTTAAACTCACAGAGATCTGCCTGCCTTGGTCTCCCTAGTGCTAGGACTAAAGGCACTGCCACCATCGCCTGGCTTAGGCATTCATGTATACCTTTTCATCATTTAAAATTTGATTATATGTCTTCCTAGGTTAAATTTAAAATTAATTTTATAAGTGCTTAGGCTTATAGAACTATCAGTCTAATTTTGTTTTCTAGTTTTCAAATATGTAAATCTCATCCTGATTTGTTTGTTTGTTTTATCAATTTGACACAGCCAGAGTTATCTGAGAAGAATAATCTGAATTGAGAAAATGCTGCCATTAGACTGACTTGTAGCCAAGACAGTGGGGGTAGTTTCCTGTTTAGTAATTGATGTGAGAAAGTCTGGCACTGTGGGTGATACTGTCCCTGGATTCATGGATGCATAACCAAGCTATCTAAATGTGAGTAGACCTCCATGAAAGCATCGCCCATCGTCTCTGCCTACATGGTTTTTTTTTTTTTTTTTTTTTTTTTTTTTTTTGGTTTTTCAAGACAGAGTTTCTCTGTGTAGCCCTGGCTGTCCTGGAACTCACTCTGTAGACCAGGCTGGCCTTGAACTCAGAAATCCGCCTGCCTCTGCCTCCCGAGTGCTGGGATTAAAGGCGTGCACCATGCCCGGCTACATGTTTTTTTCTGTGAGTTACCTCAGTGATGAAGTGTTCGGTGGAAATTAAGATGAAATAAAACTTTACCACCAAGCTGCTTTGGGTCATGGTATTTTATCAAAGAAATAGAAAGCAAACTAACACGTAGGTTCAACAAATTATTATACATGGACTGTTCAGGACAATGATCAATAAAATAAAGAATTTAAAGAAAATACTATTTAGAGATTTTGTCAATATTCTCAAAAATGGTTTTTGTCACCCAGTGGGATATAGCACTCTTGATTTATTTGGTAGACAAATATAAACTGTAATGCAAATAAAAATATTTGTATTACACACAAATATTTCAAGACATTTATAAATTCCAAGCATAATATAAATCTTTTAAAGAGGGAGAAAAATAAGAATGTTCAGAAATTAATTAACTGTTCAAGGCTTAAAGTTAGCACACATTATGAATAATTCAAAGAAATGAAAAACATTATTGTATTACTCAAAACATTTTCCCATAAGTATTAAGATAAGGCAGTTTGCATATTAAACATGAACCATTTTGAGGTATTTGAGAAGTAAATATCACTTATTAAATTTATATATTCAATATATATTTTGAACAAGCACCATATGGAAAAGATAAATTGATTAAAATATCTGATAAAAGACAAAGGCAAAACTGAAATAAAATTTAAAGATTCTCATACAAAATCCTTGATTCAAGTCTTGAGAACTCTTTGGAAGCATTCATGTATTAGACACGATTTCCTTAGTGTGAAAGCAAAGGGGGCTAAGGTGCTCCAGGGCTCCAGGGGGCTCTGAGCACAGAAGAAAGGAAGCCTAATAACAAGATAAGAAAGTGCAGAGTGGAAAGGAATAGTAGAAAAGACTACAGAGAATGACCACAACCAAATGATGTTCCACTTAGATGTCACCGAAGAGCTAGTAGAAGCTGTTCAATGACTGACAGGAAGATGGTGATAAAATTAGTAGGTTTTAGAAAGATCATTTTATGATACTGAATTGTAAAATGTTAACCCTCAAAGCAGGTAAAGCATTAAAAAGAGTATTGCCCCTTTTTACAGCTCAGAAAACAAATGATGGATATCTGGGTTAAAATGCTTGAAACTGGCATGAAGAAAAAAAAATCTTAAGTATTTAGGAATGCTTTGATCCATTGGGTAACAAAAGGAATGAAGACATAAGTTATAGAAATTGTCAGGAAAGATTTCACTGGTCACTCTTGAGTTATGAGGACCTGTTTCCCCAGCATTTGAATGTGTTTTATCTGCTGTGAGTATGATAGATCAAGACATGGATGACCACGGGGCAGGGAGATAGATATAAGGGCCAGAAATCCAACAAGGTAGAATTTTTGGAGACAGAAATTGGACCCTCATGCAGTATGCCAAGCTCAGAGCAGCTTCAGTGGAGGCTTGTGACTTCTTTTGTCTTGCAAACCCTGCCATGGTTGTTTTGGGGCCCTTGCCTCTAGGAACCTGGGGATTACTTTTAGACTGAAGCAGCATTATTATAAAAGGATTACAGGCCTATCCAGGTGTTATAGATAAAGATTATGCGGGAGAAATAAAAATCATGGCTGCTTCCCCACATGGCATTATAACTGTACCTGCTAACCTTAAAATATTAGTTGAAGAAAAAGGGCTTTGAAGGATTAATAGACACTGGAGCTGATGTGCTCACTCACATTCAAGGGATTGGTTATTCCATTAATCCAAAACAAAGTTCAAACTTTAGATTTATCAAAGGTAAATAAAACTAGAGACTTATAAAGACATTGCAGCTTGGCTTACCTACTCTAGCTGCCGTTCCAAAATATAGATATAAAATTACTATAGATTCAAAAGATTGTTTTTATACTGTTCCTTTGCATCCTGATGATTGTAAAGGGTTTGCTTTTAGTGAGCTTGTAATTTTAAAGAGCCCATGAAGCAATATCATTGGAAAGTTTTGCCTCAAGGAATTGCTAATAGCCTTATATTATGTTTAAAAAAATGTGTGTCTGCTTCCATACAGGAAGTTAGACTTTGAATCTTTCAGTGTTTATTATTCATTATATGGAGGGTATTTTATTAGCTGGGCCCTCTGAAGTAATTTTACTACAAGCCTTTCCTCTTAAACATCAAGTTTAAAATTTTGGGGAGTGGTTGTTGTTCCAGAAAAGATTCAAAGACAATAAAAAGAAGATTCAATATTTGGGTCATCAGTTATATCCTAAACAAACTGTGGCACAGAAAATTCAAATAAGAAAAGATAGTCTACTTACTCTAAAAAGCTTCTAGGAGATGTTAATTGGCTAAGACCTCACCTTCAGATCACCACAGGAGGACTTAAGCCTCTGTTTGATGTTCTCAAGGGGGGATGCAAATTAACTGGTGAGAGACAAATAGCTTTGCAGAAAGTAAAGGAAGTATTATCCAACTACAGATACATTATATAGACTATAGATCAATTGTTGGCTGTTTGCATTATTGCTACTCATGTGCCCACAGCAATTCTTTGGCAAAAGGGACCATTAATGCGGATTCATCTTTTGTGGTCTCCAAGTAAAGTTTGAACACCCTATTATGAAGCTGTTGCTGTGATAATACAGAACTGTAGGATAGTATCATGAAAGTATTTTGGAAAAAATATTCTAAGAACCTGATGAAATGTTTATTCCTTACTCAAAACAGCAATTAAATTGGCTATTGAAGAATACTGATATTTGGCCTATTGAATGACATATATTTTAGGCAAAATTGATAGTCATTATCCAAAGACAAGTTGTTACAATTTGTGCTTCTATGAGTGCTTTTGTAATTCCTGTAGGTTTGTGTATAAAGCCAATAGAGAAAATGCTTACTGTATTTACAGATGGCTCATATAATGGGAAAGCAGCATATGTAATTGGGTCACATGTTTATTCTCTTGTGTTTCCTTCCACTTCAACACAAATAATTTAATTACATGCTCTAGCCACTGTTTTTAACATGTTGAAAAATCAAGCTTTTAATTTGTATGCTGATAGTCAATATATAGCTCATGGCTTACAATTGCTTGAAATTGTTCCCTTTTTAGATACTGCTAATTCTCAAATTTTGCAATTAATTATTTATTCAAATACAACTCAAGTTAAGAGAAAGTATTGTTTAAGAGAATATGCACATCAAATTGTAAAGATTTTTTTCCTCAGTGTCCTCAATTTCTAACTGTATCACCTAATGTTATTAATCTTCGAGGATTTATAGCTAATCAATTATGGCAAATGGATTCACTCATATTTCTGATTTTAGAAAATTAAAATATGTACATGTGACTTGACACCTTTTCAGGTTTTCTAATTACAACTGTTTTAACAGGAGAAGAAACTAAAAATGTAATTAGTCATTGCTTGCATTGTTTTTCTACGCTTAGTGTTCCAAATCAGATTAAAACAGATAATGGAACTGGATTTGAGATGTTTTGTATACAATTTAATATTACCCAGTTACAGGGATTCCTTATTATCCTAAAGGACAATGTATTGTGGAACAGGTCCATGGAACTTTAAAACAATATCTTCATAAAAAACAAAAAGGGAGAATTATATCCCCGTACACCACATTATTTAAATCATGCTTTTTATTTTTAAAATTGTAAAATTTGGATGCCAAAGAACTCTCTGCTGAGTGTCTATGGCACTCTACAACTAGGCATACTTATGCCTAGGTGAAATAGCAGGATTCACTTACTGGCATATGGCATGGTCCTGATTAGGTATTTAATATGGGGAAAGGGAAAGTTTGTGTTTTTTCCGCAGGATGCTACACGAGCATGCTAACTGCCAGAGTGATTGGTGTGACATGCTGATGCTGGGACAAAGAATGATGCTGACCTGTGAGCTCGCTGAGGGCCCTGACAATGGTGACAGGAAAGCTGTATTGGACATATGTTCTTGACCACCTTTGATTGTCTATGACCCAGATGGGACAAACTGCCTTGCTTCAAGCTTTTAGACCTTGTGGGACAGAGAACATAAAGACTGTGGAGACTGACTTAGAAAAATTAATCAAAAGCAAAAGTTATAATGACTCTTCTATTTTCATTAGTGTCCCCAGTTATTCTCACTTAATCGTGGACTGATCTAGAAATCAATCCAACATTGGAAAAAAGGAAATGATAGTCTTCATTTGGAAGGCTGCTTATGAAGTTACATTTGCAGTGGATAAAATTGGACAGGATATGGATTTTGAACAAGTGTTAGTGCATGTGTTTAAGTTCCTAATCTTTTATTCCTTCAACAGGGAGGGCTATGTATAGCCCTCCAAGAAAAATGTTACTTTTACATCGATCATTCAGGAATAGTAAAAGATTCTATGGATAAAGTTTGAAAAGGACTAGCCAAAAGGGAAAAAGAAAAAAGACAGAATCAGGGATGGTTTGAATCCTGATTCTCCACTTCCCCATGGCTTCTAACTTTAGTTTCTACACTGCTTGGACCATTAATTATAGTTTTGTTGCTTTTAGTTTTTGTATCTTTTATCTTAAACATATTGCCTGCCTTCACACAGGATCACTTTCAGCGAGATCAGCTATTCAGCATGGCAGTTATTCATCACTATGAAGATGCATTGAATGCATATTCATATGTCCCACATGGCTTTGGTCTGAATGGGAAGAAGTGTTCTTTATGAAGGCCAGTGGCAAGAGATGGGTAAGCATGTTGTTGTGTGAGACCCCAAAGTGTTTCCCCCTGAAATGTACAGCCCCTTAATGCTTCCCCAAAGCCTCTTTCCCCAATCTCTAAGAATACAGCCAGTAAGAAGCTTTTTGTTCTCTAAAGCTAGCAAGAAGCCTTTTGTTCCTCTACCTTAGATGTCCCAGCCTGCCTGCCTGTGTCAGAGACCCAGAGATAATTGCAAGGACAGGCAATTGCTCACTCCCTCTCCTTGTTCCTTTACCAAGGACAGATCCACAAAAAAAAAAAAACAACAACAACAACAAAAAAAACAAAACAAAAAAAAAACAACCCCCCCCCCAAAAAAAACCATTCTTTCTGCTCTTACCCGCCTCCTGAGGTTTTTCCTTCAAAAACCCCTCTGCTGTTGCAGCTCGGGGTGGAACTCCCCAGCCCTTCCCAGTGAAAGGAGTTCCTCCTCAGCTGGCTGATAATAAATCCTCCTGCATTTTGCATCAAGTGATTTCTCTAGAGTCTTTGGGGGTGCCAACTCATCCTGGGAAAGGAGTGACCCTGTTTTCATGGGTCTTACAGTTGAGCTCCTATCATTGTAAGCCAGACACATACATCAAAAGCTATGTTTGTCATCCATTTCAGGTAAGAAGGAGCAATAAGACCTAAGACAGGCACAGCCACCTAGCCACTCTATTCCCTAGACAGGATTGTGGAAAACAAGTAAATCTTGTGCACCCATCCAACTCATCTTTGAAAAACAAGAACGGAGGAATTGTGCTCTTCCCCAGCAGTGAGTAGGCTCAACAAACTCACAATGGTTTTGCAACCTAGTTGGATATCACCTGGCCTCACCACATTTGCAATTTCCTATCAGAGTTTTGAGGAGTCGACCACCTGCTGAGTTTGCTTTGCTTTCAGGTATACCCAGTTCATCCATGGCTGTTGGACAGCTCCAGAAAAAGGGGAGAGCACAGACAGATGCAGAGGGAGCTAGAGGAGTCCAGAGTGAACATGGCCAGCAGACTGGGCTGGGCCATGGGAGGAGAGAGAAGTAGGGAGAGGGAAGAGGCAGGAGCCAAGAGCACTAGCCAAAGAACCAGCATAGCCAAAATGGCTGGGTTATATAGGAAAGAACAGCTGGGGGAAGGGCAGCCCAGCACAGTCTCTGGGCTGGAGACTTTAGGGTAGAAGATGGGTATACCACACAGGATGACTCTAACCAGTACTGAAAGATGCTGGAAGGACTTAGTGCTCAGAGTCTGCTTTTGATATGTTAATAGGCACTCCAGTTAGCCACTTGTCTTGGGTGTCAGGCCTAATGATCTGGACCAGAAAACTAGGAACAATCACCTCAGA
This sequence comes from Mus minutoides, assembly GCA_902729485.2. NCBI lineage: Eukaryota > Metazoa > Chordata > Mammalia > Rodentia > Muridae > Mus > Mus minutoides. The sequence goes on from LR750016.1 coordinate 535,900, forward strand.
GTTTCAACAGCTGACCAGATGAACTTGGGCTGGGAGAGACTGCAAAAGGCTAAACATGAATCAAAGTAGTCAATATAAAACAGTCAGAGGTAGAAGAGACAGTAAAGAGAAAGGCTAGGGATGTGTGGCCAGAGGGAAATTCATTTTTTTTTTATTTGCTAGAATTGTGCATTATTTTGTTGAAAAGTATTCCACAAAGTTAAAATATTTTCTTGTACTTTTTGACTATTTGCTAAATGGTCCAAAAATGAGAGATAGTCAAGAATAGAGTATGATATATGGCTTGTTTTGTTTCTTATAAAAATACAAACAGACAAACAAACAAACTATGACCATCTATATTTCTGAAGCTAAATACAAAATAATTGCAGCCCTTTTGTAGTATGGGATAATATGTCATATTATGCTACATTTGTGAAGGAATGTATAATTAGCAGAACATTTCGACATAGACTGCTAAGTGGGGGGGGGGGCACAGAATAAAGCACACATGCTGCATGAATGCCAATGTAATATGCTTCCACTCCCTGCCAAGTGTTCAGATGTTAACCTATGTGAGTAGACTCATCATGAGTGTAATGAGCAGTGATGCTAAAGAAACATCCAATTAACAGAGTTGAACCAGGGAGAGGAGGCAGCTTCATAAAACTCAGGAAGTATTCACACTACCAAGTAAGTGAAAGCTGAAATAAGAGTCCAAGCAAGACCCCCTCCCACCCCCACCCCCATGGTAACAAAAGCAGTAATTGTTAGGAAGTCTTTCTAATCAGCCCAGTTGCCCAGAAGAGACTTTCCAGCATGTTGATCTGCATGGATGTTCTCCACAAGTTCCAGGATTGGAACTTCATGCATCACAAGTTGTGATTCATGCTGAGGTGATATTTTTAATTATTCACCTGCATTTGAGTCAACCATGCCCTTGTAAGTAACTATGACCCCTACTGCTGTGAGTAACCCCAATATGTCATTGACTCTTCAAGTTGTACCAGTCTGTCATGGGTTATATGTCTGGGGCAGATAAACATTTGTTCATATTTCCCTAGGAAAAGTCTCACACATTATTGCCACTGAATTTGCACTCAGACATCCACACACACATGCTTACACACATGCACATAGGTCTTATATTTTGCTTAGTGAAAAACAGCATTAAAATCTTAGTCAATTAAGTAATTTACTTCCCTGTTTAGCAAATAATTAATAAGAACCTGTACTTTATGTGAAATACAGATTTTAAGGTAATTCAAAGTGTAGATTTTAGTTTATGGAAATAAGATATAACTGGAAAATTGTATTTTCACAGGAAAATATTAGAAAAGTAAATGTATATGTGTTCACACAACTTTCCACTGATAGACCATGTACAATGTAACTATTTTTACAGAATTTAACTAGTTTATTTATCAGTGAGTATCATTATTTCTTCTAGAACCCATGAGGTTCTTCAGTACTGGTAGGGCTCATATTTGGAGCAATCAACCTAAAAATATGCAAACTGGAGCCAGGCGTGGTGGCGCACACCTTTAATTCCAGCACTTGGGAGGCAGAGGCAGGTGGATTTCTGAGTTCGAGGCCAGCCTGATCTACAAAGTGAGTTCCAGGACAGCCAAGCTATTCAGAGAAACTCTGTCTCAAAAAACCAAAAATAAATAAATAAATAAATAAATAGATAGATAAATAAATAAATAAATAAATAAGCAAACTGTTAATAAGGTGAGTGTACCAGTAGATTGGAGTAGGTGGATGGAAGTGGTACCCTGAGGAATAGTCATTACAGAAAATGAAAGATACAGCCAGACAGTTTAAACAGGAGAAAACAACATATAAATTTAGGAACAAAACAAAATGAATGAAAAAAAATATCTAACAGAAATCAAGGGTGTAAAATAGGCCACAGTGAGTGATTCAATTATGTAAATAAGGATGCGGTAAAAAATACATTTTTAAACTTTTTTTTGATAGGACATCTCACAGCTGGAGACACCTACTTCTCAAAGTCCTGAATTAGAAATTCACGACTAGAGTGTCATAAAAGTTAAAGAACTCTTGTATTCATAAGTAAAAAGAATAAAGATCAAATTTATCAAATGCTATCAACATGGCTGGAATTATTTGAAATGAACTGAATCAATTTTACTTCACAATGAAAGAGAATTAGGACCTAAGAAGATGGGCAAGAATCTTACAGGCAATGAATGGGGCAGGAGGGCATGTGTTGGCCTTTCTTCTGAACCGAGATGATCCATGCACCCGTTTCATGCCACCTCTATCTGGTACAGCTGAGAATCTCTCCAAACCTTTAGATAAATGAAAGCTAAGTTTGAACATACATACATACTATTTTATATAATGTTCTTTACACAGCTCTTCCCCCCACCCACCCACCATAGGAGGCAGAATATAGATCACAACCTTTCTGCATTGTTGAGTGCTGATAGCATGACAGGTCAGAAGGTCCTGACTGTGTGATTTTAACCCAACAGAGCAGAAACATAAGTTACCAATGGACATCATACATTTAAAGTAGATTTTCTTAAATTTAGCTAATAAGCATGTTATTTTGATAATTATGTAGTTCTGAGATATTTGAGAAAGAAAATAACACTCTGCTTATATACTGCTAACTATTTAAGAGCTAGTGAATGGAACATGGTGGGAATATGGAAAATATTTTGAGACACAATTCTTCAGGGTGACATTGTTACATTTTTTAAAATCATGATTTACTTGAATCCTCCCCAAGGAAGTATTTTTGCTTTTTTTTAAGAGTCCTTATTTTTGTAACAAAAGAAGAGTACAACAAGACATTGATAGTATTGAGCATCCCAGAAATAAAATCCGGGGCTAGAGAGATGGCTCAGCTGTTAAGAGCACTGACTGCTCTTCCAGATGTCTTGAGTTCAAATCCCAGCAACCACATGGTAGTTCACAACCATCTGTAATGAAATCGGATGTCCTCTTCTGGTGTGTCTGAAAACAGCTACAGTGTACTTACATATAATAAATAAAAATCTTTAAAAAAAAAAAAGAAAGAAGAAGAAGAAAGAAAGAAAAGAAAATCTGAGTGTGTCTTCCAAGTGCTCATGCATGGGGAACTCCATCAGCCTGCTCCCAGACCTCCCAGTAAAGTGAGTCTCTCTCTCTCTCTCTCTCTCTCTCTCTCTCTCTCTCTCTCTCTCTCTCTCTCTCTCTCTGTCACTCTGTCTTTGTCTCTCTTTCTTCTTTTCTCCTCCTCCTCCTCCTTCTTCTTTTCTCTTCCCTCCTGTAATCTTGTCATCACATCCCAAGATGCGGTCCACCAAGAGGTAACATAACCCAAGGGCTCTTTCTAGAGATATTTGCTCTTCGGGACTTTTAGGCCTCCCAAATGATGAGCTCTTTAAATCTCTTGTGTATGAGTACTCAGTCTTAGGTATTTGTTGTAATAATTAAAATGGATTTAGACACTTGTTTTACTTAAACCTCCTAAACCTCTGATTCACTTTATTCTTTATATTCATTAAGTCATTGATTAAAAAGTGTTGGCTGAGCATTGCTATGTTGCCTACATTGTGATAGCTTTTGCATACCAGCCAATAATCAATATTTTTTCCAATAGCAAGAAGAGCTGATGGGGGATGGAGAAATAGCTCGGTGGTTAAGAACACTGGCTACTCTTCTAGAGGTCCTGAGTTCAATTCCCAGCATCCACATGGTGGCCCACAACCATCAATAAAATGGATCTGGTACTGTTTTTTACCATGCAAGTGTGCATGTAGACAGAGCACTACTACATCTTAAAAAATACATAAATAAATATTTTTTAAAAAAAAGAAACAAATAAAATAATGGAAAAGAAAGCCTGTGGTGTTTAACCTGTTGGGAAGATATTTAAAAATTGAAAAATACATTTCAAAATTAATGTAGAATGACAGCTATTCCATCTGATCTCTGCTGTTGCTGGCAGGAGAGAATGCTAGCAACAAGCATAAGTTCCTTCAGCATTTTGGGGGAGTCAGAATCTACATGCAGAGAAAGATGAATCACTGAGCAAGTATCAAGGTTTTGTTTGAGCAGCAAAGATGAAATGATGAGATGTTAGCTTTTGTGTGCATAAGCTTTGATTCTGAAAACCCTCACCAGGAAATAAGAGTGATCTATTGTTTTGATTAGAGAAACCAAAGTTCAGTATTTTATCATCTTAAACTCCCACAGTATCTCTCACGAAATCTTGCCACTTTCAAAGCTTTGTCTTTGTCTGTCATGGGTCTGCAATGTCTTTACATGCATGCCAGATAAAACAATGTCACTGTGCTAATGCTCACCTTGCACATTACAGTACATGTACAGTAGTATCATATATTTAGTTTTAAAATGTAGTAGATGGATTATAACTTAGCAAATGAATAAACAATTATGTTATATTCTTATTTTTTTCTTTTTCAAGATATGGTTTCTCTGTGGAGTCCTGGCTATCCTGGAACTCACTCTGTAGACCAGGCTGGCCTCAGAAATCTGCCTGCCTCTACCTCCCAAGTGCTGGGATTAAAGGTGTGCACTACCACTGCCTGGCATATTCTTTCTTAGAAGGAGTATAAGCTCTATGTCCCTATACCTTTAGTGCATAGCCAATGATGTATACTGATTTATATAGTTTTAAATATTCAAAAACAAGGAGAAGAGGAGGCTTGGGGTAGCTGATGATGGCAAAAGTCACAGTTTTCACTGAGTAGCGATAATAAAAGGTAAATGAGAAGACAAACTGGGTAAGGAAAAGCCAGAGTGAATTAGTCACTAATCCAGCATTCCAATCTAGGCTGGTTCCAAATCCTGTGCCCCTCTAAAATGTATCTAAATCAGTGTTTAGAACCACATCAATATTGTCTGGTAGATGTATGGGTTTACTCATAAAAGAATACTCTCCACTCTGTTACATTTGGCAAGATTTGCCAATGCTCTCTTTTGCTAAGCTATAATTGGTTTCACATGATCACAAAGTGTACATATAAAGTTTATGTTTTATGCTGTATTTGGAATGCAGAGAAATACTTGATACAAAAAGGGAAAGAGCAAGCTATCTGAAATAGCACTGAAGCACAATCAGGCAACACTAGACAGTTTCAGTTAGGTGGATTGTATTTAGACCAGAAGGTGGCATAAGAGTTATAGTAATGGGAAATTATTCTCAATGACTGAATTTTCTTAAAGGATTGTGTTGTAAACCAGGATCTACATTATATAATTTTCTTTTAGTCTAAGAAAATAAGCATATATTTAAGTATATAAGTAAAAATCTCTTTTTCATTTAAAGTTACCCAATGATTTTTGAAAAGTAACATGCACGTACAAAACAAATTGTAAAACTATCCAAATCTTACAGACCATAAACAACTGAGCAAATATAATGGTGCTTATATCTCCATACTTTATCTAGTAATATCAACTACAGACTACTATACCCACTGCTATTCTCATTTAAGAATATATAATGGGTATTTGAGTTAAAATGATTTCATATACCCATAGAGTGGCAGAAAAGTGCTCCACTGTACTGTGTGTACATAATTAGTTTCATTACTCCATAATTTACATAAACTCTGTCCAGCATTTTACTGGGGTACAGAGTTCTTAAGAAACACACACACACACACTCATCTCTCATATATACTGCTCACCTGCATTCATTCATCTTCCTTATCTAAACTTTCTAAGACTTATTATAGAAACAAAATGGTTTAAAAGTTGGAATTTTGAAGTCTTTTTCAAGTATTTTTAAATTCTCTCTATGAAACCCTTATTTATTTTCTTTCATTACTGTATGAAGACACAGCTTTTTCACTTTCTGCATCACCCCTGCATTTTACCCTTTACTCTGGATATTAGTCAATTTTTAAAATTATTGTAATAAAACAAATGAATAGATTAACTCTAGCTCCTAATTCTGGAGATTCAAATGCAATGGCCCAGCATCATCTTGCCTCTGATGAGGACCTCTTACAGAATGGCAGAGGAACAGATGAGAGAGAGACAGCTCATCACCAGACTGGAAGCATGAGGGATTAAAGAGCTGACTTACTCTCCTTACAACTTGCTCTTGACCACATTAACAACTGTTCTGAGTCCTGGAGGCAGCACTCGCAGTGAGCTGAGCACCATCTGGTAGGCAGCATCCCTTAAAGGGCTATACCACCTCCTGTACAGACACATGCAGGATCCTGTCTCCATCATATGAGTCCTCAGTGGATATACTACTAAATCCTATCTAAACCATCAGGCCTGATAACAATCCCTAAAATATAATCTGCTAAGAAGTTTCTTACATGATTCTCATCTTTATGGGTAGACATAAAAATTTGAAAAATATTCTTATTAAAGGTCTTTAGAAACTTTGTTCATATTAGTTGATGCGGGTTTTTGTTTAATGAAAGAGCAAATACATGCTAGAGTCCTTACCATGTGTGCTAAACTCATCAGTAGTAAGAATGCTATTGTCTAGTACTTTCTAAGTGCTTATCCTAAACTGAACTCAATCCAAAAGCATTATAAAAATTAACACTTCAATTTTCTGTTTAAAAATTTTTACATTTATTTTTAAGCTATCATGCAAGGTTATGAGCTTCATTAGTACATTTTCATACATGTAAGTCATTATATTTTGCTCCTAGTCACAGACTAGAAAGTTTTTTTTTTTTTTTGTAAAAATACTCATAGGTTGGGATTTAGCTCAGTGGTAGAGTGCTTGCCTAGCAAGTGCAAGGTTCTGTCCTCATCTATGGAAAAAAAATAAAAGAAGAGAAGAGAAGAGAAGAGAAGAGAAGAGAAGAGAAGAGAAGAGAAGAGAAGAGAAGAGAAGAGAAGAGAAAGGAAAAGAAAAATACATAATTTTCCCACTTATTCTTATTAATTTATTGATCTCCTTGAGTATTTACCTCTATAGAAAGAAATTATCCTTGAATTTATAGTTTACATGTAAACTTCCAGCAAGACCAGGTGTTTCAACATCTGTTCTTAACCTTGTGGTACTATCTTGAGAAGCCTTCAGGATGTGGTGCCTAGCTGTCGGAGACAGTTTACTTTACTGCTGTCAAGACCCATTCTATGAGTTTTATGTTTGGAGACTAAAAATCTGCTCTTGGTGCCAATTGCTATGTGTGGAATGTAGGCACTCGGCATTCACATGGAGATCTAGTATTTATGATTGGTAGACCAATTATCATATTTTAGAAGGTTTATGAATATGACTGAATTATAGTCACATGGGTAGAGCATTGTGTCTCATACTTGTAGAGTTAAATTCTATGATTTAATTGCTATTTCATATAAGAAGTGCTTCTAGAATGGGGATACCTTATACCTGAAGGGCTAAATTTCATAATAAAAGGTCTAGATACTCTAATAGAGGTCCAAGTCTGTGTTCCTAAGGATGGGTCTTGTGAGAAAGACAGGCTTCAAATATAAAAGCCATAAGTCTATGCTTGAAAAACAGATTTCACATTTCATATGTGGTAGGTCAGTTTCCATTTCTCAAGAGTAGTGTTCCATGCGGCAGTTGAAATTTCTTATTCATAGAATCAAAGTCTGTGGTTATAGTCAGCTTCTATGTTTGATTGTAAAGTTTCATATTGGTATTACCATCCTTCATGCCATGAAAGCTGGACCAATTCCATAGGCTTTATTTTAAAATTACTATAATGAAATTGCTATGGATTAGATACTTACAAATTGGTTTATTTAGTTTATAATCTCGGTGATTGGAAGTTGAAACAGCATAATCTTGGCTGTGGAGAAGATCCTCTTGTATATATCATCCTATAGTGGATAAAGCACACAATGGCAGGAATGTGTGTGTGTGTGTGTGTGTGTGTGTGTGTGTGTGTGTGTGTGAGAGAGAGAGAGAGAGAGAGAGAGAGAGAGAGAGAGAGAGGCAGAGGCAGAGAGAGAGAGAGAGAAAGGCAGAGGCAGAGGCAGAGACAGAGACAGAGAAAAACAGAGACAAAGAGATACAGAGAGAATCAGAGAGAGACACTCAGGGAGACTGAGACAGGCAGAGAGAAGGAGAGCTATCAATCACTTGGGCAGAAAGGAGCAGGGATTTTTAAATTTTTTTAAATAAAAATCTTGAGTCTCTTAATGTATTATCACTTTTCTGTTGCAGTGATAAAACACCATGACCAAAGGCAACTTAAGGAAGAGACAATTTGTTTTGGCTTAAGGTTCATAGGGATGGGGCAGAGATATGTCAGATTTAGCAATAGGAGAATGAAGTTGGGAGATCACATCTTTAAAAGTAAGGGTGAAGCAAAGTTCTAAAATATGGGGCTTTTCTATGCCCACCCTTGCTCTGAAATAATGACATGGAGACTTGGTATATTTATTAATGAGTTTCTTACATTATAGCTGGGAAGATACTGAGCTATTCTAACCTGACTATGTTGGCCCGACATACTTCCCACCCATGTGGCATGACCTGCCATCTTGATTTTGCCCTGGCTGTTCCTGCTCCATCTGTCCTATCAGACAACTCTCCCTGGTGACATCCTGGTGAATTTTCTTCCTCTTTCCACCTGGGATCCCCTTACTGGGATCAGACATCCCACCGCCTCCTCTCCTGCCCAGCTATTGGCTGATCAGATCATTATTAGCCAATCAAAGGTGATGGAAAGCTATTTTCACATAGCATTGAGTCAGGAGATGCTGGACAATGCCAAGGTCTGGATGGCAAACAGATCTCTGGATACAGTAATCAGCATCTGAATACACAGTGCATAAAACTACTCTCCAACACAGGGGTGGGGTGGAAAGGGGACAACGACAGACTAAAGCGTCCCCTAAGCCACTGCCACTGACCTACTTCCTAGACTCTTCAATCTGGTACCAAAATACCTGAGCATATGGAGGACATTAATCTCTGAAACCACTACACATGAGAACTAGCTTAATCTGTTCAGAAGGTAGCACCTGCAGTGGCCTCCACTAAGCTCCACATCTAAAACCCACCACATTGAGGATTAAGTTTTTGGTATGGCCACATCTGAGCCATTGCTCTCTGTTGTACATCTGGAAGACTAAGCTTTATGTCTGACATTTCTAGTTGCATTCATATCCCACAGGTGCACATTGCAAAGAATGTTATATAGTTTCAAAATTTTTAAGAGTCCCTTTCCATACCTGGAAGGCAAGTTCTCATATTTAAAGGAATGGTATACATTTCTTAGAGGACTGGATTCCACACATGAAATATATGGTTCATTATTGTAAGCTCCATTCCCAACCTGGATGCTCATATTCAATGGTTTTGGCCAGATTTCATATGTGAGGGACCATTCATGTCATGCTCATAGGATGAGATTCCATGCCTCATATACCATGTTCCTATAAATGGAAACACTTTTCTAAACATGAAGGTAGCCAAAGGCTAGATTGTCTTGTTTAATGCTGTGAAGCCCAAGTCTTTTCTCTAAAAGCAAGCAGTGCAGCTATACTTATGCTCTAGGTGTCACAGATGACTTATCTCCACTTATCATCATTGATGCAGAAATGATTGACATATTGAGATAAGATTGTGACATAGGTGACTCAAGAACCAGCTGAAGAGTTCAGAGGCCTGTTAGGAGGTTTGTGTAATAGAACAGAAAAATGTGTCTCCAATGAGTGAAGAAACATTGAATAGTGGGTGTCTTAGTTAGGGTTTTACTGCTGTAAACAGACACCATGACCAAGGCAAGTCTTATTAAAAAAAAAAACATTTAATTAGGGCTGGCTTACAGGTTCAGAGGATCAGTCCATTATCATACAGGCAGACATGGCACAGGCAGAGCTGAGAGTTCTACATCTTCATCCAAAGGCTGCTAGTTGGAAGACTGACTTCCAGGGAACTAGGGTGAGGATCTTATGCCCACATCCACAGTGACACACCTACTCCAACCAGGTCACACCTATTCCAACAAGGCCATACCTCCAAATAGTGCCACTCCCTGGTCCAAGAATAAACAAATCATCACAGTGGGAGACAAATATAAACTATTTTAGCCTCACATTCTGATCAATGTTCTGCAACACACATCTGTTAATGAGTACTGAATGCTAACAAGAAGGCAGGTGCTTTGCTAAACCTATATATACATTATATGATTTAGTTTCACAGACTGGGCTCTGTTATTTGGTAAATGAGATTTTTGTAAAAACTCCTAACTGGTACATGTGTAAGAATATTAAATTCTTGTCTGCATTATTGAATGGGTCTCAACTACAAAGTAATCATGGTGGTGTAAGAAAATAATGGCATATCTAAGTATTCCTTATATCAATAAAAATCAGTTCTGTGTAGCTTTGGAGGTATGGGTTTACAGCATGGACACATTGTGATATTCATAATTAGTTTCAGCAAAGAAACTTCATCCCTAAAGCACTTTAAGAAATTAACTAATTAATCTTCACTGTATCCTTTAGAGAGAGATAACTGTTTCCTTTCTGCAGAGAGCTTCTGTCTAGGGATTAAAAATGCTTTATGAATATTATATATGGCGATAAGCAGGCTCCAGGCATTTCAGATACACAGAGCTGACATTCAGGATATTAGAACTCATTCATGCATTGTGCAAATGTTTATTTCATGTCATTACTGGAAATCTATAATCATGGAACTGATGTCATGGGAGAAGAGGCTGCCTCTGCCTGCACTGCACAGAACTGGAGTATATGTGGGATGTCCTTAAGAGAGAGCACTAATCCTTCTTGACATCCTTACCGAAATATACAATTTATCTTATGAGGGCTGCTCCTCCACATACAAGAAGACACTTGGTTGCCGTGAAATTGCTGTGTAGCCCCCAGTGTTTGCAGTTCTCTATTGCTCAAGGTAGGAATACTTATAACTGTAATGGCTCCCCATTCATCTTTAATCTTGTTCCAGTTCCAGCAAGCTAAAAAGAATGAAGCATCTCATCCAGATTGTGAGAGATTTTCTGTTACTAAAGTACTAATTTTGAAGCCTTGTTGACAATCAGGCTGGTGCCTTGTCTTTGTTGGCATTTCCTAGGCACAGAGTCTTCAAGGGGACATTTGTGCAAATAATTTACACAGTGACTGCTCTCATAATTTTAGCCTATGGTCATCTGGTTCTGTTGCTAGGGAGAACAGCAAGGCAGAAGGGAATGGCAGAACAAAGTGACTCAATTCATGCTAAACCCAAAGCAAAACCACCCAAGGAAGGGTGTGGGAAAAAGATATATACCCCATGGACATGCATCAATAATTTACTTCTTCCAAATAAGCCACAGCTTCCATTATCCTACACCTCACAATAACTGCATCAAAGTATGAGCCCATTGTTGGACTATCCATTGGTAATGTTAGAGTCCTCGTGATCCAGTCACACCATTGTGACCAAATAAACTAGTCAGGAGCCAAAACTGCAACATATGAACTTTTATGGGAGAGCTTTAAATTTGTTCTCTACTATATGTCTGCATCTGTAAGTTTTTGGGCTTGAGTTACTTCCAATGAGAGACCACGTCCATAACAAAGCATCTCTGGTTGAGGCTTGAGTTTCTTTTCTTAGCAGAGCTTAGCACCCATCAAAGGCTATAGTAGCTGGAATAGCTTACATTGGAATAACAAGAGGCATCTAGGTATAGAATCGAGACTTCTGCATCTCACCTGTAGCAATCACATGACTTGCTTCTTAGTGTTTTCAAGACATGCACATAACTTCTTCTGACCCAGATTTAATCATAATTTGATAGTAAACTTGCAGTCAGAGGATTAGTGAGACAAATTACAGGACTGTTATTGCTGTTGATCCCAAAGAAGCATCTGAAACACACTCTATCTCTCTACCTATTATTACTACCTTCTGTCAGTGACATTTCTCATTGGCTCACCTGTGGTTATACTTAGCCCCTCATCCTCGATGTTTCAGACCCTGAGATGGTCAGGCCTCCGCTAGGCCACTGTGCTTACCATTTCATACAAAACTGGATGTGAAACTGTAAATAGAGGTTTCACCAGAGCATGTGTATCTGGGGTGTATTTCTTTCTGCTCCTCTTAAAGGATATTGATCTTATTTCCTCTCGATAGTCTCTCTCTCTCTCTCTCTCTCTCTCTCTCTCTCTCTCTCTCTCTCTCTTTGTCTCTTTTGTTGGAAGAATGTGCCACAGACCCTCTCAAGTCCCTCGTCTGCGTGTACCGAGTTCTCTGAAGCCAAGTGGGCAGGGATTCGGCGAAATGACAGAGGCCACACACGAGGGGGTGTGTAGAATCTGAGTGTAATACCACAAAGTGAACACCAGTCTTATATGATACAGAAAACAAAAGGGGTAGGATGTCACAGTAAGCAAGTACATTGAAGTTACCTGACACAAAACAAAGGAATGACTTCAAAAGGACTTACAGGAACCAGGTATGTTTACAATAAAGATAAAACAACTCTGCCTAGGGTCAGCTAAGGATTTCACAGCCTAGTCACAATTTGTGCCTTTCCTTTGAGCCTTGTGAGAACTAGCATCAGGGGGTTCCGCACTAGCGGGCCTTCTCATGAATAATGTATTAGCACAACCCCCCTGTTTACTAGGTCCAGGTAGATTCTAAAGAAGGAGTTTACCAACTTGCTTTTAATCTGCAAAGTAGTCTGTTTCTACCTGGCTGTAATTAAGATACCTTTCTCAGCGGGAAATCATCTATTCCCTGAAGTGATTGCCCTTAGCAAACATTCTGCAGATCAATTCTGAGCTGCTTTGGCTTTCCCCTATGTAATAGTAAATAGTTCTGAATTCCCACAGAAAATCAAGAATTCTCTAGGACCATTCGAACGCTGGAAGTCTTAGCTTATGTCAGGATTCATTCTATGCTTAATATAAAAACTCTCACTGAATGAGTGCATGGATCCATACGCCAGACTAAATGCAGGGATAAAACTGGTTGTGAGAATGTCTACCCAGGAGAATGAGTTCCTTTTGAAACTCTTGTCTCATGAGCACTTGTAGGTCTTGGGGCCTGCCAAGTTCTGCACTGGGATGTCCATAACAAGAATGATCCCAAACTCAGCAGCAGCAGCAACAGCAATAGATTTATGTCTAGTGAGACTTTTACTGACTCTACTGGTGGAATTTTCCATTTCTGAGGACTAGAATCATTATTCTATACATCTTAATGTTACCAAAATAGGAAATACAAATTCCTAAAATAAAGTTGTTTATGTTGACTGTTACTGGTTTCTTTTCATTTCTGAGCCTTAGTTCCTAAATTCATATGCTCTAGTTACTGGGTATACAATGCCATGTAAGGATTTCAAATCACTGGATATAACTTATTTTGAAGAACAACATCTCACACCAGTTGAATACTATACAAACTGGAATATTTCAGGATCCCTGGAGCCTACCATTATATGCCTACTGCTAAACTGCCTTGACTGTAGAATGGGTCTTATGATCTTAGGATCCACTGGATCCTTATGATCCAGTGTTATATACTCTAGAGTTAATACTAGTTAAGGGATTGTCATATGCACAGGTAATCCCTGCTGATACCACAGGATAAACTGCCATCCTTCCTAGAGTAGAAAACATACATTCAATTAAGTTACATCCACTAGTTTTCTTTACCTTTAAAAGGTGACACAAATGCTAGGAGCTCAAGAAAAAAAAAACTTTTTTACTGATCTGTGGCATTAAGCAGATAAGTGTAAGTGAAAATGGATCTATGTTTTAGTTCATGTATACTCTCTGTTTTAAAATTTTGAATAATTTTGTATTTATTTAGAGGAAGTGTGTGCATGTATGTGTGCATGCATCTGTGGGGGGGAAGGGAGAAGGAGAGGGAGAGAGAGAGCAAGAGAGGGGGAAGAGAGAAAGAGACAGAGAGACAGACAGAGACAGAGACAGAGAGGCAGAGAAAGAGGGAGAGGGAGAGGGAGAGGGAGAGAGAGAGAGAGAGAGAGAGAGAGAGAGAGAGAGAGAGAGAGAGAGAGAGAGGAGAGATGCTCAGGCTATGACACATGTGCTGGCATGGAATTTAGAGGAAAACTTACAAGAGTTGGTCCTCTCCCTCTACAATGTGGAAATGAAAATCAAGTGGTAAGTGTATTTCACCACTGAGCCATCTCACTAGCCCATGTAGCACCTATTATATCCATGATTACGCTTTTGATAAGCTCAGTATATGAATATGAAAGTGGACAAGTACAGAATCAAGAAGAAATCAAGGCTATCTAATTTGTTAATGCTTTATCTTCAGTAGATATAGTCTCCTTCTGAGTTTATCCCATCATTGCTGGTACCACAATGAAATAAGAGGACAGGAGGAAGGGGATCACTTTGTACATCTTGAGCTTCTGAGAGTGTCACCAATCCTGCAATTGACTTATGTATGATGATGTTGCATTTGCATTTTAAAAATATTTTACTTATTTGAGAATTTCATGTATGAGAACTATATTTATAAAATTTCCCTCTTTCTTTTCCTCCCTCCAACACTACCCATTAGCCTAATTTCCTCTCAAATATGTAGCCCCTTGATTTTAAATTTTACAAATATGCATATGTACACACAACATATGCATTTATACAACTTATTGGGCTCCTTTAGTGTCACTAATATGTACATCTGTCTGTGGCTCATCACTTGAGACTGGATAACCTATCAGAGGTATTTTCCCTGAAGAAGACTTATTTTGCCTCCTCTCGGGTGTCCAAAATTGCCCGACACTCTTTATCTAGCAATGGTATCTTATGAGATTTCTCCAGTAGCATTGCCATGTCAACTGGTGTTAATGTGCAGGTTTGGCTGAGAGTTAATATGCACAACTTTTCAGTCCTATCTAGAAGACAGTACCTCACAGATGTCTTAGTCCCCAGGCCCTCACAGTCTTTCTGTCCCCTCCTCTGTGATGCTCTCTGAGCCGTAGGTATAGGGGCTGTGTTTTAGATCAGTGGATCTTGGACATCCCACAGTCTATTATCTGCATGTGGACCAGTTGCGGCTTTCTGTGATGGTTTCTGTTTTTCGCAAAAAGAAGCTTGATGAGGGGTAAAGGTTAGACTTACCTGTGGATGTAAGGATATGTATTCCAAATGTAGTTAGAGTGTATCCTCATTTAGGAAAGTAGGAGTAGGAGAGTCTTCTCTAGCATCCAGCATCCACACCTTATCAGCCAAGGGTATTGGGCTAGGTTGACAGTCCCAGGCATACATTTCTTCTTGTTGAAAGGCCCTAAATCCAATTAAATGGCTGCATTTTTTTTACCCCCAAGATAAAACTGCCACAATTGCCAAGCCAGCCATTGTTGGGGTTCATAGGCTTCGTAGCTGGGTGGAAATATTGGCTGTCTCTCTCTCTCTCTTGGCAAGTTATATAACACCTTTGGATATGCAAGGGATAGTCCTCAGGGAGAAAGCTTCCAGCTTGATTACCCCATGTCCTGTGTTCCAAATGTTTGGTGTCCTCAGCAACAGGGTCTTATCTTCAGTGACTAGTGGCAGCCAGGGCCAATGGCAATATTGTTTTGGGAGTCACTTGGACTTCTCTGACCAACAACTTGAAAGGATATTTCCCATGATTAACACTGAGGTTTTTATTAGTCGATGGATAGGACTTGGGGGGCATATATCATCCAAGTTATATGTTTAGATTCTAAGACAGAAGTGTTCAGGAACTCTCCTTTGCCTTTCCAGTCCTAACAACACTTCTTCCCTTGGCAAAAGGGAAGATACTAAGTATGCCTCTTCTTACTTTATCCTCAGGTATTGGAAAAATGATCAGTGCACACGTCTATAAAGTCACTGGCTCAACTGTGTAACCTTGCAAGACAGTTCTCTGTTTATTTTCTGATTGTCATTCATTGATTGTACAGTGTCAGTAGAGGGGATATGATCATGTGTAGAGTCTCTCTGTGTTATGGATAATGTTAAGTAACCTTAAAAATAAATGAGCTATGTATTAGGCCATAAATATCTGCTGGTCTTCTTGGGGAAAGGATTGGGAACTACTATTTTCTATGGTACAGTTGGATTCTTTATTCTAGAGGACTTAGCCTTTTAAAAAAATAGATTTGAAAAATCATATCAGGTGTCATAACTATACTGTTTTCCGTTTGTGACAGTGTGTGTGTGTGTGTGTGTGTGTGTGTGTGTGTGTGTGTGTGTAAAAGCATGAGTCTGTGCTATTGGCTACATAGATGACATGCTCATTGCTCTGAATCTTTTGAAATCTGATTAGTCTGCGTTAGAGCAGTCTTTAGTACTTTATTATCTCATCCTTTTAGAAAACAGCACTTCAAGCTGAACACTGGCTTTCAGTATGGCAGAGCTCTGTTATGTGATATGTAACATCCTAATTTCCCAGGACAGGTTATTAAACTTGGACTCACATACATCTGTACACAGTACTGGAATCAGGAGAAAGGCTCTGGGGCTTGTCCTGGATGCACGGGGGAAGGGGTATAGTGAGAAAAGTGTAAGAGAGGGAGAGGACAGGGCTAACATGAGGATTTTGAACATAGACAAAATGACTGACTGGCTGTGTAGGTAATGTTATGCAGACCCACATTTCAGCTTTGTTGCTTCAGAGTAAATTCTCTCTCTCTCTCTCTCTCTCTCTCTCTCTCTCTCTGTATGTGTATCACTCTCCAATATGTTTGTATATATATATATATTTTGAGACGAGATGCAAGTGGCCTAGAAAGGGAAATTATCATATATATATATATATATATATATATATATATATATATATATATATATATATAATGCATACATTATTTAAACATCTCTCTTTATTTGAAATAAGTTTCTAATCTTTTTGATACTACATAGTATACAGTGTTGCGGTAAATCTCTCCATCCCAAATATGCCCTGGCAATGAAAACATGACTCAATAAATATGAATATATTCTGGGCTCCTAGATTGGGCAGATCTACCATCATATTTTTATAAATAAGAAAATATTAGAAAGCAAGCTTTATTTTAAATACTCTACTAAGATGTAATGGATAAAAATATTTTGCATTTTTTTCTTACATACCTCTAGACACAAACACACATATCTACACACTCACCCTGCAGACAGTCACATTCTCTTCTCATAACTACTTATATCATTCTTTAAATATTGATTTTTAAATCGAATTATCATACATTAAAATGTATTGACCCTATCTCCTATTCCCAGAAACTGCAGTTGCATAATACACGGACTCCATAGATGATATTTCATTCACTGTGCAGTATGTGTCTGTGTGGAATGCAGCTGATACTCTCCCAAATATCATGGTCCTTTTGCTTGCCACAGTTTTGCCCTCTGGCTTCAGAGTTTGGATCAGTGGAGTTCAGTGAAAGGCAGTGGCTACTTTTCCAGTACCCAATCTTCTAGTCATGAGTGTCATCATCTCAGATTCCCCAAAGGTGATTATACATGAGGACAGATTGACAAAGCAGCCAAATGCAGATCAGATTCAAGGATCCATGGAGGTCCTGTAACTTGAGATACTTCTGGAAACACACTTAACTCAGAGATGGGACTACGCATAGTGGAAACTGTATCTCTCTTTCTGAGGCTGCTTGGATAATGGACCAATTAGCACAACCTAAAACACAGGAAGTCCTAATATGCAGAGGGTAGAATAGCACTGGGAAACTGAGTAAGAAAAGATACGGGATGGAAAAGGAGAATTCCGTCTTACCTCCTCCACCTCTGGAGAGCCACTGGCATCCAAATAGTAGACAAGAGGAGGCTGCCATGATGCCATGATCAACTGTGTTTATTGTAAAACTGTGGCCATCTATTTAATTATTTTTCTTATTTTCCTGTCTAGATACTGCTTCCCACTAATTTTGTCATTGTAGGAGTTCATCTATCATTTTAACAAACTTTGCCTCAGACTTTATACCTAGGTAAAGTTAAGATAACATTTTTGAGAAGCTGTCTGCACATTTTCTTAGAAAGAGTGATAGAAATAATACTGTTTGGGCAAAGGGTGTACATATTCTAATGTTAATATAAAGAGTTTCACTAACTTCCCCACACATGATTTATTTCCTTCCCATCAACTAGATGATAATTCTTTGAGGCAGAAAGTGATCAGAAGTGAAATAATTATTTTCTTCTCTGTCTCAAGTCTGTTTTCTGTTGCACCCGAGTTCAGCTGGGCAGAGATATACTAAAATACTGTATTTTAATCTAGATATGATAATAGACATTAGATAGTAATGCATAGAACCTGTGGGAAGGGAGAAAAAGGGAGATCCATTCTGCTCTGCACCTTGGTGGGAGTGTGGAGGCAGATGCCTGTAGTAAAGCTGTCTCAGTGATCAGCAGGCTGGTTAAGGATTGTGTTCTACAACACAAAGGACATCAGCCCAGGAGAGTAAGAAAAACTTGGGAATCTGAACATATGATAAATAGCATATTTTGTCATTATTTTTGTGCAAGTCAGCATACCAAATGTCTTGCATGTACTATTTAAGTGCATCCTCATCTAAACACCAAACAGTAGCTACTATTTTTATTTGGGAGTTGAAAAAGGACAGAAGCTAGTTACCATGCCTTGGTTTTATCCAAAGATAATAAGTAAGGCTGGTGTTGGAGCCCAGCTCTTCTGGATGTCATTTGACAGTACCATGAATTCAACTCTAGAAATTCTTGGTGGCTAGAAGGTTGAGTTCGGAAAGAAGGTAGGAGAAGAATGACGAAGTAGATGCACCAAGGTAATCTTTGTAGACTCTGATGAGCCTCTGAGGGATTTTAAGTATGTGTGTGTATATGCTTAGATTTTTTTAAAAGCCTGCTCACTGGAAAGTTTTAAGGATGGATTGAGAGGCCAGATTGGTGCCAAGGTAAACCACAGAGGCAGGAAATACTTTGCTCTTCCTGAGGTGACAGGTTTTGGTCTCCAATAGTAGCAATAGGGGGTGGAAAGGAGAAGTGGATTCCAGAGAAAACTCTAGCAACTGATTAGATAAGAGTGAAGATAGGGCAGTCTAAGACCATTCTGGGGTTTCTTTTTTGAATCAATTAGGAAGGGTGATAATCTTCAACAAAATATGCAATATAGTACAATTAAGAGAAATGATGATATTTTTAGATGTTCACAGTTCAAAATGTTTAAGAAACATCCATAAGGAGATGTATAGCAGCCAGACAAAAATAAAAATCTAAAGTCATCAACCTAGTGATCCATGGAAGTTGTAGGGTTGGGTAAAACCATCATATGGGAAAGAGTAATAATAAGAGGTGTGGTAGTGTGTTTAGGAATGGCCCCATAGACACCGTGTTTAAAATCTTGGCCATAGGGAGTAGCATTATTAGGAGATACAGTCTTGTTGGAATAGGTATGGCCTTGTTGACGAAGTGTGTCACTGTGGGGATATCTTTGAAGTATCATATGCTGAAGCTACACTCAGTATGACACAGAGTCTTCTCAGCTGCCTGCAGATCAACATATAGAACTCTCAGCTCCTTCTTCAGCCCATGTCTGCATGTACACTGCCATTCTTCTCACTATGATGATGATGGACTAAACCTCTGAAGCTGTAAGCCAGTCCCAATGAAATATTTTTCCTTATAAGAGTTGCCAGCATCCTGGTATCTTCTCACAGAAATAGAAACCCTAACTAAGGCAAAAGGTGAACGAGAATAACCATTCAGAGAACAGTATTTAGAAGCCTATAAGAACCAGATAAAGAAGACTGAGGAAACTGTAATAAACAAACAAGCAAACAAACAAACAAACAAACAAACAAACAAACAAAACCTGGCTCAGAGTTCAAGAAAGATGGCATATTCAGAAGTGTCCAGAGTCAGAGACAAAACTTCAGAGTGTCAGTGACCACCACTACTTTTTCCTCCTAATATACAGACTCATGTGAAGATCCATTGTCTTTACAACAAGGTTGTTGAGGCTGGCAATGGCTATATTTCCATTGTCTGAACTTTGTATGCACAATACCTCTTTGTCACTTTTACAGATGAGGAAGTTTGCCTACACTGTATTGTTGAAAAACATAAGGAAGACTTATTTTGACTTCAGACTGTGTGGCAGTTCTGTGACACATCAGAGCATCTCAATTCATGGTGGCCTGGGTGTTTGACAGAAGATGTGTACATGGTGATTAAAAAAAAAAAAAAACCAACAGGGAAGCAGACTAGAAACAGAGACCAGCTTAACAGTCAAAATCTGCTTCTGATGACCTGCTTCTGATAGGCTTTATCTACTAAAGGTTTCATGATCACCAGAATAGTGCACAAGCTGGGGGCTGACCATTCAAGGGAACAGCACTGGGGGCAGTTCAGACTCAAACTGCAATACCCAGAGATGAGTAAGAAGAAGACAGAGTGTTCTAAACATAGAAACTTACAGAGTTAAATGCTTAAAATTCTCCGATTTACTAAAGTAGAAGTGCATGTCGAATAAGCCAATAAAATGTGAGCTTAATTTACTCACATAGTGTCAGAAATGAAAAATTTTATCCCCAGGATAAATTGGTTTATAGCAAAATAGTCATCATTAGTTAATGCTTTTTAAACCCCTTGGTACTTACAGCTCCTGAGTTCTCCTTTTGCTACTTACAGAGAACAGTCTGTGAAGCAGAGAAGAGCCTACATGGTCTTCTCTCTACCCTTACTACAATCCTCCAGGAGCACTCCATATTACTGCAGTACCATTGTCTATTAAAAGAGTGCCTCTCTAACATGTGGATTTTTTTTTTTGCCAAGAACAAGATTTGGCCATTCTTCATCCATGGCTGTCAGTTGCCTGGAAGCAAGCAGACACTTAACGTGTATTTGAAGAGAACTTATTTTTGAAACATTTTCCCTGTGGTTTAAGCTATGTCTCACTTTAGAAGGAGAAATTTAAACAGAACTTAGTATTCAGAGTTTAAACAGTAAAAAGCTAAGTGACCGATTAAAAAATACCCAAATTATGTTATAGGTATGTATGGATACTTTTAATTATATTTCTTCATTTTATGTACATGCAAATGTTCATGTAGGGGTATGCACGTGTCTCTGGAAGTGTGTATAGAGACCAGACTTTGACTTTAGATGTCTTCCTTATTCATTTTCTGCTTTGTTCTTGCTTGGAACAGGCTCTCTCATTGTGTCTGGAGTTCATGCATCCAGCCAAGCTGGTTGGCAGTCAGTGCACTCCAGGAATCTCTGTATGTCTGTTCCCCCCCTGGAGCTGGAACTGTAGACATCCTGCTCTGCCCAGCTGTATTATTTAAATTCTGGGGACCTGGACAAACTTCTTAGCCACTTTACTGAGTCATCTCCACAACCTAGGAATCTTTTATTTCATACAATTAATATATTCTAGTAAAAAATGTTGCAAAAACCATAACTGCGTGGCTGGACAGATGGCTCAGAGGTTAAGAGCATTGATTGGTTTTGCAGAGGAATGGAATAGTTTCCAACACCCATGTCAGGAGATACAACCACCTATAACTCCAGAACCAGGGAATCAAACCCCTTCCTTTGGTCTCTACAGGAACTGCACTCATGTGTAGCCCCTCTACATGCCAGTTGCTATTCCTCTTTCCTGATAAATGCTTCTCTCATACTCCTAACAACATGCATATGCACCAGACACACACACATACACACATACACATACAGAGAGAGAGAGAGAGAGAGAGAGAGAGAGAGAGAGAGAAACAGAGACAGAGACAGAGACAGAGACAGAGACAGAGACAGAAACAGAAACAGAAACAGAAACAGAGAAATCCAGACTCCATGTTTATGAGAAAGGATGCAGTATTCGCTCTCCAAGTCTGCTTTATTTTGCTTCACATGAAGATCTCATTTCATCCATTCTGCTGTAAATGTCATGAATACTTAGTTAATTTTTTCTTATAGCTAAATTAAATTTTATTGTTTTTTTATTTGCACCACATCCTGTCATCGATTGATGAAAATCTATTTTTTAGTTATTTGAATAGTGCATCAACATACCTCAGTGCGCAAATATCTCTGTGGTATATTGACTCAGAATCTTTCAGATACATACTTGGGACTGTTTTTGTTGAATCCTATGAAAATCAATTCTCTTTTTTAGCCTTTTTGGAAACCCTCCAGAATGATTCCCACAATGGCTCCAGGAGTTTTGATTCTCATGAGTTACCATAACTACTATGTTAGTTAGCAGCAGTGAATAAGGATTCATTCCCCCAAAATCCTCAATGGCCTTTGGTGTCACCTGTTATGTCAAAGATAGTTACTCTACTGGGGTGAGGTAGAATCTCAGAGTAGCTTTAATTTTATTTCTCTGATGACTATGTATTTTAAACTCTTTAAAAATATTACTGGCCAAATATATTTCTCCTCTTGATAATTTTCTCTTCACTTATCAGTATGTTCATTGGCTGGGTGTTTGATTCTGGGTATTTGATTTTTTAGTAGTTGTAATCAAGATATTAATCTGTTTTCTACTGTACAGCTATAAAAGACTTCCCCACTCTGAGTCTACCTGTTCGCTCTCGTCATTGCTTTTTTGTTGTTGTTGTTGTATAGAAGATGTTTAATTTCATGAAGTACCATTAGTCAATTCTTAGGGTTATTTCCTATGATGTTTGAGTCATTTTAAGAGATTCTTGCTTGTGCTTGTATCTCTAAATGTTTCATCCCAACACTTTTAAAGTTCCAGTCTTCTATTCAGTTCTTTGATCCATTTTTTAAAAATTTTGTTTCTCTGCTTTTTATTAGTTTAAATCTAGGAGGGATACAATACTCACCCTGATCCTGATTCTAATGGCCTTTGCAGGAAGGCTGTTTCACAATATGGCATGAACCTTGCCACTGTTTCTATGGGCCCTAATTACCTTTCCCCAGATTTCTCTGGTTTTGTTTGGTTTGCCTCCAGGGGTCATTGTGCTGTTTTTGTTTTATACAGATAAGTACATATCTTGCCTGAGTAGAACTGTTTCATCTTAGACATAAACACCTTCAATTTTTAAAGAAGAATCTTGTACTATCTCTGGAGATCTCAATTGCAGCCAGCAAAAATGTCCTTGTACAAAGCCTTCCAGACATATCCTTTAGAAGTCTTGTTTCTAGCACGCCTCTCTGGGTACCAAGATGGTAGAAAGAGCGGTTCCAATTTTGAATGAATATTTGTGCAGGATGAGAGGTGCAGAATTTGTGTCTTCCTTTTGTGTGCATGTGCAGCTTTCTAGAATCATCTGTTGGAGAACCATCACTACTCCCACACAGTTTGAAAAAGCAGATATATGTACCTGGATGGGTCCATTTCTAAGTGCTCTGCTGTTTCATCAGTCTACATTTCTGCTTGTGTGATGGTAACACTACTTCTTATTAGTAACCTCTGTAGTATAATTAGATAACAGGTAGATGATGTGTCCAGTGTCTTTTTCTGCATTTGCTGTTCAAGGCATTATGTTTCCACATAGTCTCTAGAATTGTTTTCTTAGTTTTGTGAAGAATGTGATTGAATTTTCAATGACAATTGAATCTGTAGCCTACATTCAGTAATCTCTCTCTCTCTCTCTCTCTCTCTCTCTCACTCATTCTTTTCTCCCTCTCCTCCTCTCTCCATACAATATTGTCTGTCAATCTATAACCATAGACAGTCTTTCCAAAGGGGTCTTCAATTTGTTTCTTCAGTGTTTTAAGGGTTTTTTTTTTTGAGGTTAGATCTGTTACCAGATATTTATTTTGTTAAGTTTTTATGAAATAAGGTTGACAATCCCCTAGCTGTATCAGCCCCCAAATGGGAGAAGACTCAAACTAATATATTGAAGGCTAAGAGGTATATATGTAACAGAAAATTCAACTGAAATACAAAGTATCATTAGAAAATACTTTAAAAACAAATATTTCCAAAAATACTGGAACATTTTTAATTGAGTATGTTTCTAAGTACATATGACCCACTAAAATTAAAATAAGAGAAGACAAATCATCTTAAAAATCATCAAGGTTAAAGCGATGGAAAGAAAAAATAAAAACAAAACTAAGCAAACCAACCCAATCTTCCAATAAAGTAAAACAGAGGACCAGTTGGACTCACTCCTGAATGCTAACAACAATGTTCCTCAAACTGTTGCACAGACCGAAAGGGAAGTGACACTGTCAAAGGTATTCTATTAAGACGGAATGACCCTGATATCAACAATAAGGAAAGAAATATGTACTAATTTCCATGGTCAATATAAGTGTAAAATGTCTCAGTTAAATTACTGTAAGCAGGATGATTCAACATGTCCAAGTCTATATATAGCATGTGCATGTGCTCAGGGACAGACACGACATGGCTATCTGAATAGATGCAGAAATGATCTTTGCCAAAGTTTAGTAACCATTCATGATAAAGCCTCTAAAGAAACCAGAAGCATGTTTGAGCAGAAGGCTGTGTATGATAAGTTATAGACAATATTATTCTAATTGTTTAAAAGCCTGAAAACATTTTTCACTAACTAGGAACAAGACAAGAATGTCCATTCTCTCTACTCCTACTCAATACAGTGCATGAAGTCTTAGCTAGTGCAATAAAGCAAGAGAGAGAAAGAATAAAGATACAAACAGGAAAGGAAGACGTCAAATTATCCCTCTTTGTAGATGACATGACCCTATACTCATCAGATCCTGATTCTTTTACCATAAAACTATTAGATCTTACAAATACTTTAACTTAAGTAGAGGGACACAAAATTCACACAGTAAAATCAGTAAGTTTTTCTAAATACCAGTAATTGAATTGCCAGGAAAGAAATAGGGGAAAATCTTATTCACAAAATTCCTTCTCTAAATTGATTGCGTTACCTGCAGGGCTCTTCAGGCATTGCAGCCATGGGCCACCTTACAGTCACCTCTGTGTGACTGCTATAGTTAACAAGTGTCCCTTCCTATATTGTATATGGATTTAAGCATCCTTTCAGCTAAGCCTACATTTCAACGTCTGCTCTGGATTCTATAAGCACAATCATCTTCCAATGTACAGAAAATGTGACTCCTGCCTGTCTTCAGAAAATATACCCTCTGCTCAGGTCTCCAGATTTTAAAAAAAAAAAAAAATGGGTTTGGATCTAAGGTTGCCAAAGCAACAGGATGTCCATTAACCAGACTGGAAGGATCCTGAGTCATTGCTCTCAAGGATAGTGCTCCCTAGACTTGAAGTATAAATAAAATAGATCCCTGGCAGTCTGAAATAGTTTAGATAATAGTTCCTCCATGAGACAGATGGATTGAAATTCAATACATTCCCACATAGCCATCATCTGCTGAAATGCTCCAAATATCTTCATGTCAGTCTTATAGCAAGTCTGGGAGCTATAATCTTCAATTACAATCCTTTCTTTTTTGCTTTTTTACTTCCCAGGCCTTCACTACAAATAAGTTGGAAAGAAGATACATTTCCTCACTCCAGTCAGCTGTCTGCTGTTTGCAACTGATACTATGCACAACAGTGCAGCATCTGTGTTTCAGCAAAACGATGTGTGAAAACAGTTTTCAAAATGCTCTCTGTCTGGATAAAAAGAAAACCAAAAATATGTTCGGTTACGACTTTGTAAAGCCGATTGAATTTGGCTGTGAATGAGAATCTAATTGTTACCCGTTTCTGGTGGAGCCTTCCTTAACCATTATCCTCATCATAGAAGCAAGTCAGCTGTAGCAGAATACAATTCTTGTGGAAATCATTAAAAGAAATGATAACCAGAGGTTTTTGGGTTTTTTTGGTTTTTTAGTGATTTACATTTCTTTTTTTAAAATTATGTGTGTATGTTTTATGATGTGCTGTGCATATATATGTGTGCATGTCTGCATCTGTGTGTAGTGTGTATGATGTGTGTGTGCATGTTTTTATGTATATTAATGTGGTATATGTGGATGTATGATGTGTGTGTGCGTGCGTGCGTGTGTGTGTGTGTGTGTGTGTGTGTGTGGCGTGTATGATGTGTATGTGTGTGGTGTGTATGATGTGTGTGTGCATATGTGTGTATGTGGTATTGTGTGTGTATGAATATGGTATTTGTATATGTTGTGTGCATATGTGTGTATGATATGTGTGCATATGTGTGGATATGTGGTACATGTATGTGTATGAATGAGGTATGTATGTGTGCATATGTGTGCATGATGTATGTGCATATCTGTGTGTTATGTTGTGTTTATGTGTGGGCACACCTGTTATGAAGTCCCTGTAGAGGAGACTTGTGCAGTCCATTCTTTTCTCCCACCTTTATATGAGTTATGGTATTGAACTCAGTCAGGATTTCATGGACAGTACTTTTACTGGCTTTGTAATCTCACTTGCCATACATTTCTTATTCTTTTTATTTATTTTTATTTTATGTGTATGAGTGTTTGTCTAGATGTATGCATTGCATCATATGGGTAACTGAAGTTATAGACCTCTGTGAGTCATCTCATGCTGGGAACTGAACCCAGCTCTTCTCAAGAGCAGTAAATACTCTTAACCACTAGGCTGTCTCTAGCCTCCCTACATTCCTTCTTGATAGCTCCTTAGAAGAAACATGAGCTGTCATGCATTGTCAGCAAAGGGAACAGGGACCACTTTACTGAAGTGCTGTCGCTAGTTCTCTAGTTTTGAACATTAGTGACAGATTATTTTCCTGTTTTTCATTTATAACCTAAGAAAATCTGCTTTTACACCTAGGCATGTTTCCATGGGACTAGCACAAGCATATTAAGTTCAGAAGGCTGAATTTGAGGGCAAAGAGACCCACACACGTTAGAGAGCCCAGACTTAGGCTGTGCTTATTGACAGATATATTCCTGTCAGTAGTAGGAACAAATATGCTTTTGTAAATTTGTGTCAGCATCTCTCTTGCTTCTGTGTGATTTGAATGACCAGTATTTCTTTGATGGGTTGGCTGGACTTTCTCATGGTTTTTCATTTCTTTTTGCTAAGCAGTTGTCAGAGGAAAGAATCTATTCTAGTTGTTCAGATAAGAGAACTCACAGTTAAATTAAGGTGTAAATACACAAAGATGCAAGAATAACAGTCCTCAAAGCACAGCTCCAATCAATATCTCCTCTAATCAAGTGTCACGTTTGTGACCCTAGACTTAATGAAGCTCGACGTTTTATCCCTGGTCTTTACAGGTCTGAGGTCACTGGCCTCTGCCTAATTTCTGTAGCTCTTCTTCTTTAAGTGTTTATTAATTCTGGGCTCATCAGGATTGCTTGAGACGCTTTGAGAGAGAAAAAAATACACCAGGGGCAACCACATGCTAGCTGAACATAAATCCAGAAGTGAAACTCAGGCCTTAATGTGGTTTTTTGTTTTGCTTTTGTGGGAGGGGTACTTTTTTAAATTTGGGCTACCTGCTCCAAATTTTGATGCCCAAAACTTATTTGTGAAATGCAGTGAATATTGTATTGTGCTCTTAAGTGCTACAGGGAACAGCACGCACTGTTTTGGGATCATTCTGGATATCTGAGATGCCTGGGATTTAGGCTGCGCAACTCATATAGCTAGGGGTGTCTCAAGGAGCTGGAGGCTGAAACCATCTGGAGGCATCTTTAGTGACAGTTCTGCTGTTGATACTTCTGCTGTTGATAGTTATGCTGGGGTGATCCCAAGACCCTGCTCAGTGGGATTTCTCAGTCAGGTGCCTACTCACACATTGCCTTTCATATATCGTGGGTTTTCTCAGAGTATAGTGGCTTATGGCTACCACATTTCCTCTGTAGAAGTTCCTAACTCCTAGAACGATTAAATGTACCATTGGAAGGGTGCAGCTCTTAAAAGCCTTTTATGCACCCCCGGCTCGGAAAGCACGATCTTTGAAGTCTAGGCATGAAGAGAGCCTGCAGGAAGAATGACAATTCATTCATCTGTTAGGACATTTTGAAGTTGACACAGACTCTAAGTGACACACAGTCCAACGTTCAGCCAGAGTTGAAACCAACCAAACTCACTCTTTGTAAACAGTAGATTCGGAGCCGCCTGGAGGAAAGGAGGTAGGAAGAACAGAATCCACCGTGTTGGGAGGCTCATGGCCAGGATCACTGGTGCAAGGCAAGTTATCTCCCTACATTTTGTCTGCGATGTGCAGGGCTTGCCTCCCGCTCCCTACACCTGATAGTGCCAAGTGTCCAAGCATGGGAACTATAAGCTAAGCACCACCCTGGTGATCGCTTTTACTGATTCGTAAAAACTAAGCTTTAAAGATTTAGCAACTTGCTAGACCACAAGATAAAAAAAGCAACTAAGGCAGATGGCCAGACCCGGTGCCTTAATTCAAAACTGAACTAGCCATCTCTTCCAGGATGGAATCCAGAAACCAGGTTGGGTATGGGGAGGAGTGGGGGCGGGGGGGGGGCGGCACAGAGTTCTGTTTCCATCAAAGATGGAGTAGGCAAAACTCAATTCTTTCTTTCCACTTATGTTTTTCCCTCCGTGCTTCTGACCACCCCCCTCTGATGCTCAGGACAAAGCTTGATCTGGTCTGTCGTGTAAAGTGCCCTGAGGTGGGCAGGGTGCAGAAGGTTACCTCTGGCAAGTCACTAAGGGCTTGCCAAAGCCAGGGAATGCTTCCTGGCAAGGGGAGTTACAGTGTTGCTAAGTGCAGGGATGAGTCGGATCCCCAGTGAGGTGCAGTCAACCACGGGAAAGGGGGCGGCGAGAGCTAGCGTGCTGAAGCTTAGAGGCGGGAGAGGGAGGAGAGTCCGCGCTGAGCAGAGGGAGGCGCAGCGCGCGCGCCGAGCGAACACCCACTCGCATCCGACCCCGGTGGCGCGACTCGGGGAGGCAGCAGCCAAGACAGCACCAGGTCAGAGCCTCTGCATCCCGCCCAGTCTGCCTGCCAGCGCCAGGACTGCTGAGGATGGAGGATTCCCGGGAGACCTCGCCGTCCTCCAACAACTCCTCGGAAGAGCTCAGCTCTGCCCTACAGCTGTCCAAGGGCATGTCCATCTTCCTCGACGTAAGTATAGATGAAGTAGTTAGGTGGGCGCCTTAGGCATCACCGCTGTGAGAGAGGAGGGAGCAGGGGCTGGCCGCTGGCGTTGCTATCAGACCTCCACTCAAACTATCTCCCACCTGCTGTCAAATAAATAAATAAATAGGCAAATAAATGCCAGAGGGAGGACTGCCACCCAACTTATAAAGAGCTGTCCCAGACCTGCAGCTTTGATTATAAGCATTAAGGAGCCCCAAAAGTTCGATTTCCGAGCACCTAAGGCTTCTGCCTGGAATGGAGAGTCTCCCATTGAGTAGTGTAGGACTTGATTCCAGTCTCATCCCTGCTGCCCAATTTGCTGGCAGGCACTCTCCCTTGTGCTGGGGGCGCTGATGGAAGCCTTAGACATTGTGATGCCCCTCCAGCTGCTCCCAGCTTACCGTCAAAAACAATTTCTTTGAACGTATTTGCTTTTTATTTTACAACAGTAGCTAAGGTCTCTTTTATGATAATGATTTTCTTTTTCCCTTTTGGTGCCGGCTGCCTTCCCTATTATTCTCCCCCACTCCC
>LR750016.1:565431-641021 GCA_902729485.2 Mus minutoides
ATCTCTCTCTCTCTCTCTCTCTCTCTCTCTCTCTCTCTCTCTCTCTCTCTCTCTCTCTCTCTCTCTCTCTCTCTCTCTCTCTCTCTCTCTCTCTCTCTCTCTCTCTCTCTCTCTCTCTCTCTCTCTCAGTTTTAGATCTTATTTGCTCCTAGATTCTGCTTCCCTTTGTCCCTGATGTTTCTCTGTTTCTCACCCGGTTGCCTTGTTATGTTTCCTGGCTTTCCTGTTCCTGGATTGCTTGCCTTCTGGGTTCTGGCTCTCCTAGCTGCTGCTCACATGTCAAATTCACTCTGTTCCCCCAGGTAGTGTCTGGCTCGCTCAGTGGGGACAGTTCTAGTCGCTCCTTGTTTAGCATGATGGAAAATGGGCAAAGCATAACAAGGAGCCCTGCTTGTCCCTGCCCTCCCCTTCTCTAAGCCATCACTCCTTATTAAAGTCCAAGCATGTAGGAGGTGGGCCAGAGGCTAAACACACTTGATTATGAAAAATGAAAATGTGAGGACATCAACTACCATAATGCCCAGTCAGAGATTTTGAAGATAATGGGGAGGGGTAAGGAGTCCTCAATTTGTGGTGAATGAATTATCTAGACCTTTTTTTTTAATTGGTTGAGAAATTCATATCAATAATTAAAACTTATGTAAGACACTTAATCGAAGCTTCAACCCCACCTCCTGCCAGCCTTCTCCCCACATCACCATGCAGTGCCAACACAAAAATGGCTGGCTTTGGGAGCCATCACTCCCATCACTCACTGTCATCCCCCTGCCTCAGAAATTCACTAGCAGTCAATTTGTAGTTTTTTGTTTTTTTTTTTAAATCTCTGCATAGGTTCTGTCTATGCTCTAATTATTTCTTCATGCCCTGCCTCCAGGAACTAGGTTGGGTCAATGTAAAGCCAGGACTGCACACATGAGTGTGCAATCCCCAGGATCAGGAGGGAATCGGGACCTTGCTTGTCCAGACCATGATGAGGAAGAAAACCAGTCTACCAAGAAGTTAATCTGAGGTCAAGTAGGACCTCTCTTCTTTTGGGCCTAATCTGTGCTCTGACCTCTGAGGACACTGAGCACTACCTTGTGCTTTTATCTTATTGCCTCGATCAAATCCTGGAGGTTCTCTGCTGAGGAATGAATTGAGACTATGTAAGAGCAAAGAAAGCTGCCCGGCAGACTTACCATTCTAAGCTCAAGTGTTCAATTGCAGGTTATTAAAAGCAAAATCTTAAATCTCATTTTATTGTATATGTACAGTTGTTCCCAAGTTCTCTTAATGTAAGGTCCCTGACCTGATGGAGCTTTCATCTATAAACAGGGCTGGCTCCCTTACCTTCTTAAGTCTAGTTTCAGAATTAGAAAAAAAAAAAAACCCGGAAAACCAAAAAAACCTGATTCCACAAGAGAGGCATTAACATGCCTGTTCTTCTTTGAAATATATTTTTAAAAAAAGATTAACTGCAGTTGGGTTCTTTTTCTTGGATAGAAAATATGTTGTTTACACATTCCTGAGTTATTTTGTGAAAAAAAATGTAACACTCTGGTGAATTGTGTGACATGAAAAAGGGTTGGTTATTTAGAGACCTCTGAATTATTCATTTCTGGATCATGTCAGTTTTAGCAACAACAAAATGTGAAACATAAATACATCATTTGATTTGATTAGATTTAGTATATTCTAGTAGCACTGCTAAGAATGATTGCTTTTTGAATTCTATTCAGATCACCACAAGGAACAGGTGGTATATTCTTCCTCTTCTAGATCTGAAAAGATATGAGACCACTGGGGACTCTTGCTCCTCACGGACTAATTTCCAACTTGGTGGAAGAGCTGAATCTCCCAATGAGAATAAAAACAGTCTCATTTATATTGAAGTATCATTGAGACAGTAAATCTTTAGACTTAGGGAATCTACTTAAACCCCATTTGAGGATACTGTTGAGGCTATGACTAGGCCCAGCAAGCTGGTTAGAAACTAGAGGTAAATGGTTGGCTTAACATGAAAATCAGATTCTGTAGAATCATTGTCTTTCATTTCATTCTCTTATTTATATCCAGTGGGTGCCATGTTTTCATTATGGGATGATAGTCTAAAGAACAAAGGAAAAAAAAAACACATGAAATATACATTTGAATTACTATGGTATGTCCATGTCCATATTCACAAATTCATAAGTAGAATAGCTGTAGCTAAATTCACAAAGGAACCACATAAACATAATCTAGATTATCTTCTCCTGAAAAGCCACAATTATATATCAGTTTATCATAACTATTTGTGAATACCTACTGAGGGTTAGGAGAAGCCCTTTCCTGAGTGCTGGCTACCCATGCATGCTGGCACACTACTGCTGGGCATATTTACACAAGGCACACATGCCAGGCATGAGACAGGGTCAGAACGGCCTCCAGTACACAGCAACACAAAAGGATCAGAAGCTGACAATTGGATTCCCTTTTCACTACCTTACAATACTTCCCGAGTTCCCCTCATTCCAGATGATGGAGAATAAAATCACATTTAAAATGTGAGTCCTTGGAGTAGTCAGGTTCTCTTTTGATTAATCTAGTCTGCTACTGCACAGTGGGGAGAAATCAATTCTTCTCCTGACGCAAGAGAAATTCCAAAAGAAATGGGTTGCATCTCTATTCATCCCGCGGTACTGTCCTCTTCCAATAGATTTCCTTTGGCTCTTCTTGTGTTCACTGCTGGCCATCTGACCCAGGGTCTTGTGCATGCTAGGTGGATGTTCTACCTCTAAACCATCTTTCCTACCTCTTATTACTTTTAATTGAGAAGGAACAGGATCGTCTCCATTTTTCTGTGATAGAACAAAGAGTGTCAGAAAAGAAAGTGATGGCTTTACAATTTGACATCCTTTTTTCTCTATCTATGTATGGAAGCCCACGCAAAGCACTTGGCCTGGAAGGTCAGAACTTGGTCAAAATGAGTAATGGCTTCTCCTTCTAAAAGGTGCTTGGTTCTGAGGCTTGGCACATATTTATTTGTGTGTGAGATGGCATGGACAAAGTATTGTCAGAGCAGAAAGGGCTTTTTGACATCATGAGTCTATGCCCAATTTCTGCTATTGCTATACATCTCCTGTCTTGCCTAGTCATACAGACACACTGGATCATTTGAATGCCATTGTATGTTTCAAAAAATGCCAAGGAAAAGGCTAGACAAGAATGGCTTTTGCCATGTCTTTCCACACAGGGCTTACCCTGGGCAACACCGAGAAGAATGGAATAGAATATACTAATTACATTTTAGTCCTGTGTTTTCTAGTGCCTACTTCCATGCAGCCTGAGGGCAATCGGTGGCATTGGATCAAACTCTCTATTGTGTGCCCCAGGCTGTGCACTAGGACTCACGGCCTTGCTCTTTCCTTCTGTATAGAAGCTCCTGCTCCCTATGAACTCCAAGGTTCTGTTGTGCATATCAGTTTCCCAGGATCCTGTCAAGTGACTGACAACCCATCTTACACTGAATCATCACTCCAGTCCTGTTCTGGGGTCCTTGTTAGTCCAGTGAATTGTGACATTTTTATGTTTCCAAGATAACGTTTACATTTAGAGTCTGTCCTCAATAACTTAGTGAGAAACAAGGAATTTCATTTATGGGTATGAAAGAATATCCTTTGGAAGTAATAAAGAAGCCGTACGATAATCCGTAAATTATAGTGAAGTGCAGTGTTCTTCATATTTAAGCTTCCTCCTTGGACATATCTAAATGTATTTACTATGCCTAGTGAAGGCAGCTGTTAAGATTAGCAGGCTGTAGTAACACTACATACTGAGCTCCATTCTCATCTTCAGTGCTTCTTCTTTTTTTTTTTTTTTTAATTGTGAGCTCGGAGGCAAAACTTGCAGGAGTGGCAATCCTATCCATATTTAATTACAGGAGTTTAATAACATGAGCTACTGTCTTAATTTTATCTCTGAGAGCCCGAGTGCTGCCCCTGGTAGTTGTTTACATGGTATGATGATGGAAGGCCTGGGTCCACTCTAGATGTGTGGTTGCTTTCGATCTAGTCATTTCTCACTTGGGAGGACACAGTAGAATTCAAAACTCAAACCTCAGGGTCAATCAAAGACCAGAGATGGGATGTGCTTCACACCTCCATGACTTAGCTGTAGCTTTTCAATTTGGGGAGACAGGAAGAAGCACCAGTGGAAGAATGGATCTTGAAAGTCTCCACCGGCAACCCCTCCAGAATGCTGTACCAGTCTATTCCAAGTAGATCCCTTACCGCTGAAAGTCATCTTCTTGTAGTAATGAAGTTTATTCTGTGAAATGGAGGATTGATTTATGTTTGATGGTTAGAGTGATATACATTTGTTGCTGGGAAGGTTTCATGGATGAGATTTGTTAGAAATAAAATCGGTATTTATAATATAAAACATTTTAGTGGAGTATATTTATGCATACCTCACTTGCGTGAAGCCAAAAGAATGAAGAAGAGAAGACACTTTTCCTGTGACAGAACAAAGAAAACTAACCAAAGTAATAATGAGAAACAGTTGGCTGTGTTTTTAACTGTTCACCGAGAAGTTCCAATGCAAAAAAAGGGGGAGGGGAGTTTCTAGTTATTTAACTATAGTTAAAGCTTACTTGGGAAAAACAAGAACCTCGAGGGCTCTTTCCATATAATTAAAGTTTGCATTTGCAATACTGTAGATGGTCATTCTCTGCAGGTGTGTATGCAGCATATTATGTCATCCAGTTAGACTTCTGCCAGTGCCTACATCACATGGGGTTAATTGGATTGCTCCTCACAGAAAGAAAGAACCAAAATCTGCTCAAGGTCTAAATATATAATGGTGTATTGGCCTTTGTAATAAGCAGCTGAAGTTATCTCCTTAGAGACTATCCAGGGGCTCAGAGAGCACCAGTACGCTCCTCCAAGTATCTCAACACAGCTTTTTTGGAGTGTTGAGAGTGTCCCTGTATCATTGTCTTCTTAGAATACTATTATATTAGGGCCCATACTTCATTGTCTGATTACACCAAACAATGACCCAATTTCATTTTTTTTCCCTGGGTAAAACATTTTTATGTTTTATTTTTTTTTACTTTATTGGATATTTTCTTTATTTACATTTCAAATGTTATCCTCTTTCCTGGTTTCCCCTTTGAACCCCCCCTTCCTCTCCCCCTCCCCCTGCTCACCAATCTACACACTCCTACTTCCTGGCCCTGGCATCCCCCTACACTGGGGCATAGAGCCTTCACAGGATCAAAGGCCACTTCTCCCACTGATGTCCAATTAGGCCATCTTCTGCTACATATGCAGCTAGAGCCATGAGTCCCACCATGTGTACTCTTTGGTTGGTGGTTTAGTCCCTGAGAGCTCTGGGGTTACTGGTTAGTTCATAATGTTGTTTCTCCTATGGGGCTGCAAACCCCCTCAATTCCTTGGGTCCTTTCTCTAGCTCCTTCATTGGGTACCCTGTGCTCAGTCCCATGGATGGCTGTGAGCACCCACTTCTGTATTTGTCAGGTATTGGCAGAGCCTCTCAAGAGATAGCTATATCAGGCTCCTGTCAGCAAGCACTTGTTGGCATCCATAATAGTTTCTGAGTTTGGTGACTGGTTATGGGATGGATCCCCAGGTGGGACAGTCTATGGATGGTCATTCCTTCAGTCTCTGCTCCAAACTTTGTCTCTGTAACTCCTTCCATGGGTGTTTTGTTCCCTCTTCTAAGAAGGATCAAAGTATCCACACTTTGGTTTTCCTTCTTCTTGAGTTTCATGTGGTTTGTGAATTGTATTTTGGGTATTCCAAGCTTCTGGGCTAATATCCACTTTTCAGTGAGTGCATATCATGTGTGTTCTTTTGTGATTGGGTTACCTCACTCAGGATGATATCCTCCAGATCCATCCATTTGCCTAAGAATTTCAAAAATTCATTGTTTTTAATAGCTGAGTAGTACTCCATTGTGTAAATATACCATATTTTCTGGACCCATTCCTCTGTTGAGTGACATCTGGGTTCTTTCCAGCTTCTGGCTATTATAAATAAGAGTGCTATGAACATAGTGGAGCATGTGTCCTTATTACATGTTGGATCATCTTTTTGGTATATGCCCAGGAGTGGTATTGCTAGGAAGGACCCAATTTCAAATAAGGTCACATGTATAGTTACTAAGAAACTTTTGCTTCAACACCTGTTTTCAGGAAAACAACAACACAGTTCAACCCACAGCATATATCTTTCCATGTTTAAGTCCCAAGCAAGCAAATTGTATCTTTCTCCTAACTGCTCAAGTATAGCCTGTTACTGACTGGCCCTAAGGTGTTCCTGACATATCAAACATCATTGTCAGAGAGGTGTGATAATTTATCAGGCCTAAATGCTCCACCCAGCCCTTAAACATAGAAACCAAGAGTATAGGAAAGGTTAGTGTCCTCGGAAAAAAAATTAGAAAACATTGTCATCTAGTAAGGGATACTAGATGGCCAAAAAAATCACAATACATCTACACACCATAAACGGGGTCCATGTTAACACTATTACTATAGTGAAGTAAGACACAGAACTGATGTGTGGGCTCCTATTTACTGATCATTTGTCTTTTTTCTGCTCTGCTTTTATTTCCCATTTTATTGAGGTGTCACCTAATTTGTATTAAAGTACATACATTTAAAATATAAGTTTGTTGCATTTTAACTTACAAAATGTGATAGTTCCTGCAAATGTCACAGCCAGCAACAAAACAATCTGCAGAGAGGCAAGGATGAAAACGCAGTTCAGTATGGTACTGAGTATGGTATAGTCAGCCAGGCTAATACAAACTTCTAGGGTTTGACAACAGGCTAGATCATCTTAGACATATTTAAGTACAGTATAATTTGGATTAAGTTTTCTGGTAACAATTATCCCCTTACTGTGTGCACACTAAATCTTAAGGGTTGACTACATCAAAACTCTTTTGCAAAGTTCTCTGTTCTCTAACATGAAGATGGGTTCTGTAGCTTAAGGGCCTGGGATCTGGTGTGGTCTCTGAGATAGCACAGAGTTCAGCTGACATGTGACATCTCCCCTAATAGAGTTGACTAAGAAACAAAGCTAACTATGAGGTCTAGGGAGGAAGAGTCTGGGATAATCAATTTGGGGGATTTGTGTAAGGCCTGGCTCTATGGAGAGCAAAGGTCACCAGGGTATTAACATTTACTCCCAGCCCTCTGGGTTGGAAGCAGGTATAGACTTCCTTCACTGAGGAGACATCCCTTCATGATTAATATTCCTGGTTTCTCTGGTGCTAATCTGTGAATACTTGTGCCCTCTACAAAGAAGCAATTATACATGAGATAATTTAATATTTTTATTATCCTCAGCAATTTCCTGATATACATTTATAATCCATAGCTCTCAACTTTGATAACTGTTAGACAGCTATCGATCTACTTTCTGTCACTAAATATTACTGTGCAATTGAAAACTGTATACATGGGAACTTATACAGAGGTATTTTTGTATCTTGGTTTTCTACTCAGCCTAATCATGTTGACATACAACCAAAATTTTATACGTAAATTTTTTTTAATTCCTAAACAGAACAGCAATGGCTTGTGCTGTAAGATCAAAAATTGACAAATGGGATCTTATAAAATTGCAAAGCTTCTGTAAGGCAAAAGACACGGTCAAGAAGACAAAAAGGCCACCAAAAGATTGGGAAAGGATTTTTACCAATGCTAAATCTGATAGGGGACTAATATCCAATATATACAAAGAACTCAAGCTGGACTCCAGAAAAATGAATAACCCCATTAAAAATGGGGTACAGAGCTAAACAAAGAATTCTCAACTGAGGAATACCAAATGGCTGAGAAACACCTGAAAAAATGTTTCACATCCTTAATCATCAGGGAAATGCAAATCAAAGCAACCCTGAGATTCCACCTCACACCAGTCAGAATGGCTAAGATCAAAAATTCAGGTGACAGCAGATGCTGGCGAGGATGTGGAGAAAGAGGAACACTCCCCCTTTGCTGGTGGGATTGCAAGCTTGTACAACTGCTCTGGAAGTCAGTCTGGCGGTTCCTCAGAAAATTGGACATAGTACTACCGGAGGATCCAGCAATACCTCTCCTGGGCATATACCTAGAAGATGTTCCAACTGGTAATAAGAACACATGCTCCACTATGTTCATAGCAGCCTTATTTATAATAGGCAGAAGCTGGAAAGAACCCAGATGTCCCTCAACAGAGGAATGGATACAGAAAATGTGGTACATTTACACAATGGAGTACTACTCTGCTATTAAAAACAATGAATTTATGAAATTCTTAGGCAAATGGATGTAATTGGAGGATATCATCCTGAGTGAGGTAACCCAATCACAAAAGAAGTAATTAGATATGCACTCACTGATTAATGGATATTAGCCCAGAAACTTAGAATACCCAAGATACAATTTGCAAAACACAAGAAAATCAAGAAGAAGGAAGACCAGCGTGTGGATACTTCATTCCTCCTTAGAATAGGGAACAAAATACCCATGAAAGGAGTTACAGAGACAAAGTTTGGAGCTAAGGCGAAAGGATGGACCATCTAGAGACTACCCCACCCAGGGATCCATCCCATAACCAGCCACCGAACTCAGATACTATGGCATAGGACAGCAAGAGTTTGCTGAAGGGACCCTGATATAGCTGTCTTATATGAGGCTATGCCAGTGCCTGGCAAATACAGAAGTGGATGCTCACAGTCATCTATAGGATGGAACACAGGGTTCCCAATGGAGAAGCTAGAGAAAGTACCACAGGAGCTAAAGGGGTCTGCAACCCTATAAGAGGAACAACAATATGAACTAACCAGAACCCCCAGAGCTCGTGTCTCTAGCTGCATATGTAGCAGAAGATGGCCTAGTCGGCCATCATTGGGAAGAGAGGCCCCTTGGTCTTGAAAACTTAAATGCCCCAATACAGGGGAACGCTAGGGCCAAGAAGTTAGAGTGGGTAGGTAGGGGAGCAGGGCAGGGGAGGGTAGAGGGAACTTTCGGAATAGCATTTGAAATGTAAATTAAGAAAATATCTAATAAAAATTTGGAGAAAAAAATTTTTATAGTTGTTTTTTTTTTTTTTTAATGGCCCACTAGTTCTTTACTATACTGATCTCACACTTGGTTTATCAATTAACCTGTTGATGGACTTTCAAGCTTTTTCCAGATGAGGGAATATTTTTAAAGGAAGGTAGAAAACGTTCACTTAACATAGGAGTTTTATTTGTTTAGCAATATATGACAGATGGGTAAATACAGCATTCATTGCAAAACTTAGGAACAAAAGATTTCTTTCTTTCTTTTCTTTTCTTTTCTTTTCTTTTCTTTTCTTTTCTTTTCTTTTCTTTTTTTTTTCTGCTGCCAATCCTGGAAACTCAGCCTAGGGCTGCACATATGCTAGGCAAGTGAGTTAAGCCCCAGCACAACAGAAAAAAAGAGGATAACATTTTTCTTCTTTTCTTTCCAGATTCTGAGAAGAGCGGACAAAAATGGTAAGACCCAAATTCTACAATTTCTATTTATTAATTCATTATATATTAGACTGTCTTATAAAGAACAGAGAAGTAAAAAGTCCTAGAAATGGATGTGTAAAATACAATTTTAGCATGAGTCATAATTTTTGATAAAGTTTATGTCTCCAGATATTCATGAGAAGTTAACAGATGAATTCAAATTTGACAGCAAGATGGGATTTGTGCCTTTGAAGTCCCATCATATGTAAGCTGTTACTTCTCCCTTTAATGCTTGAAAAAAATGTATAGCAATAGCAGCTTCAATTCATCGAGTATACTGGTGTATGAATATTGTTTAGAGTTCTAAGCTACCAAGGTTTTTGAACATAAATCTGCTTGGTACCAGCATCTTGGCCCACCAATATCATAGTGGCCTAAGAAGTTCCCGAGGCATGGTGGTACTGCTGCCTGGAAACATCACAGCTTACTCTTATCTGAAACATGGGAAACTCTCATCCACAGGAACAGAGAAATGAAAGGCAGCAAACCAAAAATAAAAATTTGCCCTGAAAATTTAGAGGCAGCTCTGCTAAGTCCAATTATAAGCTCGTGGGTATTTTTTTACTCCTGGATTCCACTAGAAATTTCATTCCACAGAATCAGAGCTTATTACGTTTGTTCTACTTAAGTACTTCAATATAGGCATATTACTGTTAAAAGTGGCTTAATGATTTCAGGATACAACGGCTTCTTTCCCATGCTTGAACTCTCACTTCTTAGTTTCAAGGAAAGATTGCCGTCAGATCTGACAATTACAACATGGTATCTAGTTTCTGCTTAAAAATACAGACCCAGAAGAGCTCTCTGACATTGTACCCCTTTCTTGCCAACACCAAACATCCACCCAGGGAACACTGAGATAGCATCCCCAGTCTCATTATATAAGCCTTGGTCTGACGATCAGAAGAGCTTGTTTCAAATGATGTTGCAGCAACCGTAGTGTTACCAAATCAATGGTGCCCTTTGCTCCCTGTGTATGATTGCTCATGAAGATGGAAGTGAGGATGTTTTCCTTTTGCCCTCCTATCTGATCCTTTAGCTCTTTGCTTAGTACCTGATCTACAACAGAGAGACACATTGGTACTTATGCCAGCTGCCTTGTATTTCATCTTCTGCCTGTTATAATATACCTGGTTCCCTCTCCACTGAAGCTCTGTGTTCTTTCAGGTGGTATCTTTTGTCTTCTTGGACCTCAAGACTCTGATTAAGGCCGGATATTATCTTTATATCTATCAGTCCTCTTATTATCAAAGCTATCATACACCATAATCAAAGTAAAATCCAGTTACCATACTCCATATTCATGACAAGAATCATCTGTCAAATCAATGCACATGAATAAATGTAATGGCTATAGTAGCCCTATAATTCATGCTATACAGCGTAGTCACGTGTTCTATCAGTTCTGTATCCTCTATTTCCAACATCTCCTCCCCTGAAAGTGGTTCCTGTCTGTTCTCTACTCTCTTTCATAATGTTTGGTTCTATCTCATGATCAAAATCACCGTCTCCCAGCTCCTAAATCTCAGTCTTTGCTTGCATTTACCCTGCAGTTTTCTGAACCACACGGTTGCCTGAAAATTTCTCCATTAGCCCAACTCCATGATACTTGCCTGTTTATTATGCATTCCTCTCTAGCAGTTTGTGAATATCCACATATTACATATGGCAAAAGTCTAGGAAGTCATTCCTATGCTGCAGGGCCTGGCCCATTGTCTGAGTCCCTAACTCTTCCACATATATAGATCAGTACAGTAGAGGGCTGAAGTTGATTCTAAGAGGTTCTAGTTCTCATAGCCAAGCTTGCTTCTCTAGGGCATAAATCTGTCTTCTGTGTCAACACTATACCCAGCAAGTATTTAATACTTGTAGACAGTTGTTTAATAAGTTAGTAGTGAAGATACTCTAGCCACAATTCATCATTTTGATCTGCTCACTCCCCTCTACCTTCTCCCTACCTTATTCTTCATCCTGACTCTTGGTGTAAAGACGGGGATGCTTAGCCTCCAGCAGGTCTGAGCTTAAGTCACAGTTACTCCACCTTGTAGCTCTACAGATGCCAGGAATCATTGTAAATAATAAATGAGATGATGTACGTAAAACCACCAGGCGGGTGTCTGACACACAGTAGTAACTTAATTTCCAAGTTATGAGTCCTTTTTGTGTCATGATGCCTTGACTATATGAAGCAACTGGTGACATTTTAGTAATGTCTTCTGTAGTGGGATTTGGTGGAGAGAAAACATAAAGCTATTTACCAGGCATGTGGAAGTGAAAAAGAAAATTGGCCAGGGAAAGATGGAGTGTAAGTATGAAGATACAGGAGCAGCCACCTTTCTGGGCCACGTGTTTATTGTATTCTGTGTTTGCAAGTAAACAGCAATTACGTGTATTTGCTCTCTTGGGAACGGACTCTCACATGACACAGACCCTTGTGGACAGCTTAATTGTTGCTGTAATAATGAGAGGAAGGAGAAGCAGTAAGCAGAATGGCAATCAGCCTGCCAGGGGACAGAATTAGCATTTGGACTGCATGTGACATAAAAGCGAAGCTACAGGATAAATAAATGGGAGAAACTGCATGATTAGGGATTAGCTATAATAATGATGTCTTGGTGAGATATTTTTTTGGTCTGGTTGTTGTTTTGAAATCACAGGCTCGGATCCTAAGCAGGAAGACAGACTTGGAAAGAGTTTTGCTTGGGGGAGGTGTTAGTGCTTTGATCTGAGAAGCCCCAAATTAATGCTTCCTCACACCTGGGCAAAATGACAATGAAAACAGTGCATGGATGTTTATTAAATGTTTAGAAAATATTTATAATTTGTATTTAAGAAAATTTAATTAGCAATTAATTGGATTGCATCTATTAATGGTATGCAATATGATGTTGGGTTGTATGTATTCATTGTGCAAAGGTTAGCAACAAACTGATTAACACATTCATCACCACACATAGCACACAGCAGATCCCCAGAACCTGCTCATTTTATGACTGGAAAAATCTGTATCTTTCTAACAACATCACCCCATTTCTCCTACGCCCAGCTCTTAGCAACTGCCACTCTACTCTGTTTCTATGGACTTGACATTTTTCAGATTCTACATATAACTAAGTTCATACGGTGTTTATTGCTCTGTGTCTGGGCCAAAAGTCTTTCTTTAGCTTAGGAAAATGCAAAGTCGAAAGGTTCCTAGCCGTGAATAGTGACATCCAGTTCCTCTTGTTGATATGCACTTGCTCAGACCCACTGCTGTTCATGTCAGCAAATAGTCAGGCTAGATAAATGGTGGCTTTGACCTCTGTGTAATGGCTGATCTCTGGCTGAACTGCTCTGAGGTGTAGTTCTCTGGCTTTTCGTTACTCTAAGTCTGTGAGGGCACAGCTGTCTGAGACTCATAAGACTGAGCACACTGCCTACCACAACATAGGTTCTAAGTAAATAGTTATGAATACTTGTAAGAGGGGCGTCATCAACAACTTGACCTTGAAACTTGATTATTATATGAATTATTTAATGAAGCTGCACTGTGCTATTTAGCTATTTCTACAATTTATTAATAGTGACTAAAATTAATGGTGGATTATTATAGCCTAGTACCAATGCTAAGTTCTTAATATACATTGCCTGGAATCATTTTGAGAAGCCCACCAAGTAGATTGAAGCCATAGGAAGAACAGAAGATGAGAAAAACGAGTCCCAGTATCTTGGCTCTTACTCTGTCTAGGTTCATGATACTGAATAAGTCTCTAACCTTCTCTGTTTCTCCTTATCTGTGAAGTGGGTTAATGATAGCTCCTTCAAAGCTGTCTTGAGAATCAACTGAGATTATACTTTTGAAGCATTTTGCTTTTTATTATTATATACTACCTATACATAATAACACTTCACTATATTTCATAATGAATAACATGTTCACACACATACACACACATACACACATGCATACACACACATACACAGACAGACAGACAGACAGACACACACACACACACACACACACACACACACACTACCTCTCCTGCCTTACTAATCCTTTCTCTATTTCTTCCCAACTTGTTCCCCTTCTTCTTTCATGCTTTTTCTTCTTTTTACTCTTCATGACCTAACGAGTTTCATTAAGTTTGATCATCATATGAGCACATGTGAAGAAAACATCTTTCCCTCATGAGTTAATAACTTCTTATTCATTCTCAGAGAAAGGTGGCTCCTATCTTTCCCAGTTCTACTACAGGGTGAAAACATGTCCAATCTTGTGCAGAACTTGTGTAGTTTTTCATACCTGCTGTGATTCAGGAGTACAGTAGATGGCATAGCTATCAAAAGTCAGAGGTTCTCTCCTGGGCATATACCCAGAAGATATTCCAACTGGTAACAAGGACACATGCTCCACTATGTTCATAGCAGCCTTACTTATAATAGCCAGAAGCTGGAAAGAACCCAGATGTCCCTCAACAGAGGAATGGATACAGAAAATGTGGTACATTTACACAATGGGGTACTACTCAGCTATTAAAAACAATGAATTTATGAAATTCTTGAGTAAATGGATGTATCTGGAGGATATCATCTTGAGTGAGGTAACCCAATCACAAAAGAAGTCACTTAGTATGCACACACTGATAAGCGGATATTAGCCCAAAAACCTAGAATACCCAAGATACAATTTCCAAAACACAAGAAAATCAAGAAAGACCAATGCATGGATACTTCATTCCTCCCTATAATAAGGATTAAAATATACATGGAAGGAGGTGCAGATACAAAGTTTGGAGCTAAATGAAAGGATGGACCATCCAGAGAGTGCCCCACCCAGGTGGTCCATCACATAATCAGCCACCAAATGCAGACACTACTGCATACACCAGCAGGATATTGCTGAAAGGACCCTGATATAGCTGTCTTCTGGGAGGCTTTGACAGTCCCTGACAAATGCAGAAATGGATGCTCACAATCATCTATAGGGCAGAACACAGGGTCCCCAATGTAGG
Organism: Mus minutoides; assembly: GCA_902729485.2. NCBI lineage: Eukaryota > Metazoa > Chordata > Mammalia > Rodentia > Muridae > Mus > Mus minutoides. The sequence continues at coordinate 579,942 of LR750016.1, forward strand.
AGCTAGAGAGAGTACCCAAGAGCTGTAGGGGTCTGCAAACCTATAGATGGAACAACAATATGAACTAATCAGAACCCCCAGAGCTCATGTCTCTAGATGCATATGTATTAGAAGATGGCCTAGTTGGCCATTATTCGGGAAGAAAGGCCCTTGGTCTAGCAATGTTTATGCCCCAGTACAGGAGAATACCAGGGCCAAGTAGTGGGAGTGGGAGGGTAGGGGATCAGGGCGGGGGGAGGGTATAGGGGACTTTTGGGATAACACTTGAAATGTAAATGAAGAAATTCTCTAATAATAAATAAAAAAAATTTTTTTTAAAGTCAGAGGTTCACTTTGCTGACCTCATCTTCCTCTGATGCTTTGGGTCTTATTTTCTCTCAACATATTCTGCAATGGTCCCTGAACACTGGGGCAGCATGAGGTGGGGGAGTAACATAACAATCTAGGTGTCTCACTTATGAGTGGTCTTCTAAAATTATTATTCTCTGTGCTTATTAAGAGTCACTACTGACCACCAAAAAAAAAAATGCTTCTTTGACCAAAGGTGATGGCAACACTTTTGTATGTGTATAGCATTATTATTTGGAATGTAATTTGATGGACACATCATGGTCATTTAGAGAAACAACAGTCATAGCTTTGTCACTAAAGCCTATGACTCCCTACCCCAGCTATGGCCTACTGATCATGTTTACAATACCATATGTGAAACCCCTTGTGTAGAGCACACACCGAATCCAGTCAGAAGGTGATAGGTTACCTCCATGATAGATTTGCCACCGTTTCTCCAGTGAGCTCATGTTGCCTGCCCTGATGCTCTTCTTGCACAAATGGTCTGCAGCTAAGTAAGGCTATTGACAATTCATTCCCAGCAGTGAAGCGTTAATTTCAATCTAGGTACTGATAGCTCATATTTGTAGCTATTGTTTCTAACTTTTTTAAATGGATAAAATCAAACTAAAAGGGTCAACTAACTGCCTTTGAGTTGCTTCTTAAGCTAACAGCATAGTGAATCGAGACCTTTCTTATTCCAAACTGACTTATTCATTTGTGTGTGTGTGTGTGTGTGTGTGTGTGTGTGTGTGTGTGTGTGTGTTGTAATGTAACAAGTCTACAAAGGTCTGATGTTCTAGTTTTGTAATAGACAATAGTTACATTTAATTTATGTGTTAAGTCCTTTATTGGAAAGCTGAAAAAAAGTCCTGATTGACTAGCAAATCTCTAGAAAATAGCATTAGCAAGAAAAGTCCGGACAACAAACAGTTCATGTTCCATTTCTATATTTTGAAGACTGCATTTGGTTCTGGTCAGCAAGTACTGACTGATTATATGAGAAGCAATAAAAAGCCTTTCCAGTTCATCACCCAAATCTTGGTTTATTCTATCCTCTTATGAAGATAAGATTAGAAGAGACTAAAGCCAAGGCTCAGCACATAGGGCTTCTTTACAGGTTTTCACATATCATCCCAGAGCCTTAGGGCAGTATATAGTCTTCTAAAATGATGATAACAAATATGTGCTTTAATGGGAGCCACACAGACAGTTATCTCTCAAACCTAAGGAGCTCCCAAATTCTTCTTACATGTAATCAGGGATGTAGCCCCAAATAAAATGGAAAGATTGAGATGTGTGCCCAGAAATTAATAGTATTAATGGAAAATTGAATTTTTCTTTCATAATTTCTCACTCATTTCTTAAAATGTATGTGAAACTTAGAATAAGGTCATTTACCAGAAGGATTCTCAAATAACTCCCTGCCCATGGTTTTTCTCAGGTGTAATAGAAAGTCAACTAGACACCTACCATCCTAGAAGCCAAACCCATGTGTATTAGCAATGAGTAACTTAATCTATGCCCTAAAAAGGACCCTATTAGGATCAGCTCACAGCACTGAGTATCGGAGGAACATTGCAGATCTTGACTGCAATTTTATTCTAAAGCAGAATAAGAGAAAACAAAATTGCTATTTCCATGGTATCTTTTCTGAAGTGAAAAGCAGTTTCATATACACAAATGTGTTATTTTTCTTCTGTAAGTAGAAAATCATGAAGTTACTGACCTTTACATAGCAGGACCTATCAGATATCACATAAGGATATAGAAAATCTAGATTCAGACTTGGGAACCCAATAAATGGTCACTAAATGCTCAGAAGTCAGGCCCACCTCTGACAGCAGAGCCTGAAGTATACGGAGCATACCATTTACCTTAAAGCCTGGATCCAACCTTATACACACATGCAATTTACCTTAGCCATTGTCTTTATTCCTTCTAGAACCCAGAGGGATGCAGCATAGTGGTTAAGCTTATGACCTATAGTCAGATTAACTGGACTCAAATCTTCGTTCTATTTTCTTATATGACCCCAATAGCTTCTTTATCCTCTTACTCCATAAAATGGAAGCAAAGATGGTGGCCCTGGTACGTACATGTGAAAGAGAGAGAGAGATGATGCATACAAGCTTATCAGGATGATGTCCAACCTTCAGGAAGTCTTTAGTAAATGTTAGCAACTTTTAGTCCTTTTCGTGATGTTTATTCTTAGTCTTGTTACTGACTGTCCATCTCAATGTTTTACCCATGATGGAGGGCAGTTACCACCACTGGCCACAGAGTTTCTGTCCAAGATGACCTAATCATCATTCAAAACCTGTTGTGATGAATTGACCTGCCTTTGCCCTAGCAAAGTCTCTCTTGTTGTTTGCAAACCAACAATCCTAGCTTAAGTTGTGCATACTTGAGGTTGATGCCTTATACGTAAAAATCACCTGAGATTTTTGTTGTTCCATATTGAAAACTAAAGAAGCTAAATTGAATTTTATTTGTAGCTTTTAAAAAATTCAAGGAATTAAGTGATGTGTCATATATGTAAGACTTTGCTCTCAAATTTTATGCCACGCTGTTTCTTAATGATGCCAAAATAGCATGTGATCAATATATTTCTTTAAATATAACCATATTTTTTCATGTAAAGATCTTTTTTTAAAAGCTGAGGCGAACTGTGCATAGCTAGGGTTTGGATTGAAAAGTTCTTAAGTGCTAGTTTTAATCTTCCATCTCTTCTTTCTTTTTTCATCATTCATTCATTCATTCATTCATTCATTCAACTGCTACTATGCATTGGTCCTGTGTGCCACCCTATGGAAGCAATAAATTCAACAGCAATACCACACACACACACACACACACACACACACACACACACACTCACACACACACACACACACACACACACACACACACACACACACACTCACACACAGAGAGAGAACAGAGAACAAAGAACAGAGAACAGAGTTTAGTTAAAATAGTGGTGTGGTGTTTTGTTTTGTTTTGTTCGTTTGTTAGTAGAGTAAGGTTTTTTACTAGGGCTAAGAAAGCACACACATACAGCAGACACACACAGAAAAGCATCTCTACAAAGCAGGGGCAGGAGGCCGGGCTTGGGAAGCAGAAGCTTAACTTCTTGCAGTCTGGGTTGATTAAAGTCTCTGAAGTGTCATCCTTCCCTAATTTAGCATTGGTCAGTTTAAAGAAAGACAAGATGGATGATTGTCTCTCAGCTGTTATAGAATCATGCCTGGATCCAGCCTTGAACTTGATAAATCAGTCATCAAGCAAGGGGCCTATCGGCCTTTGTTTTAAGCTGTCTTGTCTTGTCTTGTCTTGTCTTGTCTTGTCTTGTCTTGTCTTGTCTTGTCTTGTCTTGTCTTGTCTTGTCTTGTCTTGTCTTGTCTCAGGTTAGAAGGCTGAGGGAAAAGCCAACCATTTTGTAGCTTCACCATCTTGATTACCCAGTTATGCCCTCTCCCCCCATATTCCTACCTATGGGAAAATCTACTCTACTTCTAGTCCCTCACCTCACATTGCGCAGAGGTAACCCTAACTTCTGTTAGGGGGTTGGTACACAGACTTCTCTAACTGCTTTCAAGCTGGCGAAGGAGTGATGTGGAATGGGTGACCAGAATAGGGTCTACATAAGAGATCATGATGACTCTTAACAGATAGCAAAGATCTGGGACATTAAGCTGGCCATTTGGTGACAGTGTGCATCTTCAGAGCATGCCATTCCAGTGAGATAACCAGATGTCAAGCTCATAGGTTTGGGGAAATTATTCACTGAGTGGTGTCCCTGAGACATTGCTAGACAACCCTATAAAAAAAACTGATATGATTATATTTATGCTTTACATTGTTAGTTAGATCCTTGTGTCTGATCCAGACCTCAGCAGATGGATTCTAAATTTTACACAGGTTTGGATCATAATGTTTTCTCCCACTGGACATTATGTCTGATCTGTGGGCAGAGGCTTCTGTTGCTGAGAAGGCAACTACTTCAACTGATTTCTAATAGTTTCAGACATTTGATCCTTAGACAGGACTCTAAAGTGATAGACAGCTCATTATACAGTTTAAGTTCATATTTTTGAGAGGGGAATACATTTGAGTTAGACACAAATTATACATTAAAATGAGTGCTATGATAGAAGTCTTCACTTGGGTCTATCATGGAGTGATCTTTCTATTTGTGTATTCGAATTCATTTGCTTCTCATTGTCCACAGGATAAAGCCTGGACTCTTCAGCAGGGTATTACCATCTTCCTATCTGCCTGCACTTGTTATAGCTTAAGGGCACTAAACTCCAGATCAGCCATCCCTCTGTGTACATACATGCATAGCTCTGTCTGCTTCAAACAACTTTCAAGCCATTGGATTCTAATCATGTTGATCTTTCACATTCATCCCTCTCTGAATTCTGTTCAGTAGAGTTTGTGGGCTAGCTTTGTGTCAACTGGACAAAGGCTAGAGTTAGATGAAAGGAAGAAATCTCAATAGAGAAAAATGCCTTCATAAGATCCAGCTAGAAGGCATTTTATTAATTAGTGGTTGATGGGCAAGGGCCCAGCCTATGGTGAGTGGTGCCATCCTAGGCTGGTGATCCTGAGTTGTATAAGAAAGCAACCTGAGCATGCCACGAGAAGTAAGTCAGTAAACATCACCCCCTTCCATGGCCTCTGCATTAGCTCCTGTCTCCAGGTTCCAGCCCTGCTTGAGTTCCTGACTGATTTCCTCTAATAATAGACTATGATCTGGAAGTACAAGGCATAAACCGTTTCCTTCCCAACTTGCTTTGGGTCATGGTGTTTTCTCACGGCAATAGTAACCATAACTTTGACAGCACACAAATTATTTACAAATAAGGGTTAATGACACCTGAAAACCTAGGGTAATTATACCCATATGCTTACTTTGTGGGACTGTTGAAACTGAATTAACATAAGGATGCCACGAGTGAGAAATATAAACTTAATAAATACTAATGCTTTACCCAATTCTTTCATTCTCCCATCTGTAGCATCATGTATCTCATATACTTATCACACTGTACAGCTAGTCTGTGGACACGTTCCCTTGGTCTATATGAACTTACAAAGGGAATATACATACATCTTCTTTTTAAGCACAGGGACAGTACATGTCATTATGCTTGGTAACATGTGTAACACTTGACCTGTTACAGGTCATTAAATATGTCATTAAACACTATAAAACAGATGTGATGCTATGAATGGAAATCATTTTGCCTGGGATGTTGAGGAAAAGTGAGGTTCATTCGACTGAAGATTTAGGGGGCCAATAGATTCCACGGAAGGGAGGAAGCAAGAGCCGAGTCATAAAAGTTGATAGAAAGCAAGAAACTTTCTCAAGTTGTAGAAGTATATATGGAACAGTTACCGTGCTGTCGATATCTGTACTGCAGTGAACATCTAACCCTAACACCTGGTTCCTCAGCAGCCTCTACTGTCTGGGAACAGAAACACCAACCAGCATTGACTCCACCTAAAAGCTTGAAGCACTTCCATTTCCCTCATATCTAGTAACTCTGCATACAATTCATTAGCAGGCCTGTCAGGTCCACTGTCAGTATCCAGTGACATATGTCCCACCCTCACCCTGACTCTGAAATAGCACTTAGCACACGGTAAAACCCATCTCAGTAGAGCCATTGAAGGAATCTATAGATTAGTGGTTAAAGAACAGCAATGGCAAAGTGGACGGGACATTTTTGACTTATAATTAGCAAAGAATTGTTAGTTAATTGAAGGGTTGGTAAGAAAGATGAAGGAATTCAACAGCACATACATTGTGCTTGGTATTTGGAGTGTAAAGCACAGTTCTGCTTTCTGGCTTGAGTATCTACTTAGGTAGTGAGACTGCTTAATTCATTGAGACACTTGTACCACTTTTATTTATGAGAGTTCTGACAAACATCTGTGATGTTTCTATGATTCCCATAACACTCTAAATCACACATAAATGGTTTTATAAAACTCTGGAACGTAATAGTCTGTTTGTTACCAAGTTTTGTATAATCTGGAGAATATTAGTTCATACATCAAAGGAAATTGTTCTACTAATAATAGTCAATAACTTAGTAAAATATTTTTCTCATACCAAACACTAAACAATTTTCATGAGATTCCACAGGGACGACGCTATCATTATTCCAGCCTTATCCATGAGTAATTTGAGACAAAATTCAAGGACAGAGGGGTTGTAAATAAAGACTGTGTCTAGAGTCCCTTCTAAGCTCAGCATCTTAGCACCTGACTAGTGCAGTTCACTTGCTTATGGGTCATTTCTGCAGCAGCGTTGCTTTGTTCACAGCAGTAATATTGACCTTCCATAACAGACAAATGAGTAATTCAAAGTAAATTGAGAAGAAAGAAAAGGTGGGATTATCCTGACTACTACCATGTTTGGAGATGCATGATATGACAGAGATACGGAAACACAGAGAACAAATGTAAACCTTGACTTTTCTGTTTCATCATTTAAATGTGCACCATGCCCTTTGTGTGCCAGACAGTATCCTAGTTGTTGAGAATAGAAAGAGAGAAGGATATATAAGCTTAGGATACATTTAATAGGCTGTGATTTTGGACAATTAATCTCTTTGAGCTTACTTCCTTGCTTTTTAGGTGAGGAATCATAAGACTTGATTTCCAGTGTGATTGCAAAGAATAAGAAAAGTAAATCCCCATGGATGGTATTTAATATTGTGAATAATCAAAACATGTCAGATTCCATTACTAATTCTCTGTAGGCCCTAAAGATGTTATTCTTCCTAAGCCAATTAACAACCCACAGACATACTCACAGGCTAATCTGATGGAGGCAATCCCCCTTCTCAGGTGACTCTAGCCAAGTGTCTGTCTGTCTGTCTGTCTGTCTGTCTGTCTGTCTGTCTGTCTGTCTCTCCCTCTCCCTCTGTCTCTCTGTCTCTCTCTCTCTCTCTCTCTGTCTCTCTCTGGTTTTCCTCTCATTGGTTTCCTTATAGGTAGACTTTCTTACCAGAAGTGAGAAACTAGCTCCTAAACCATTTGCTACTTGCAAAAATCTTGAATGTGGACTAGTGATATCTCCTGTGACAATCATTGTTTCTAAAAAAAAAAAAAAAAAAAAAAAGCAGAGGTGACAACTTCTTCCTTGAAGGAAAAACAAAGATGATTATCTGGGGCTATAACAGGTGGGGTGGAGGGTAAAACGAGCAAGTCAATTGTGAGATGTACTTATTTATTTTATATCTGCATAAAAATAAGTTTTTTGCATGTAAGTGAAATTTGTCTATAAATGGGGTATACTTTATGCTGTTCATTTTGAATCTAAATCCTCTACAAATAATTTAATGTTCCTGTAAGAAATGCTTCATTTGTCATTAGAGCAAGCTTCAGTAACTGGGGGTATGTTTGATTTACTTCTAATCTCACATGAAATGTTGTAAGTTCTCAATAGAAATGGCATTAAATGTTCTCTTTTTTCTTATAATATACACTCGTTACTTATAATATACACTTGTTACTTTTTTAAATATTCCCAGCAAAACTACAAAATATTCTTATATACTAAATACATTTCCAGATTAAAGTGTCTAAATATTTGGTAGCTTTTAAAGTTTGCTTTCCTGTTGCTATGATAAAAACCAAAAGCAATTTGGGAGAAAAGAGTGTCTTTATATCACATGTCCAAGTTATAGTCTATCTTTGAGAAAAGTCCGATAGGAAATAAAGCAGGAACAGAGGCAAGAACCGTGAAGAAATACTGCTTATTGACTTGCCTCTTCTCTTGGTCTCTGCTAGCTTTTCTATCTAGCATATAGTCCAGGCCTACCTGTGTAGGGATAAAGCCACCCAGAGTGGGCTTGTCCCTTCCATATCAATCAAGACAATTCCCCCACAGACATGTGCACAGACTATCTTGTTGGAGTCAGTTTCTCAGTTGAGGTTTCCTCTGCTCAGATGGTACACAAGTAGATGACAAAAAAAAAAAAAAAAACCAGTCAGGATATTTGCTGTTCAGTAAAGAAGCAGGATCTGTCTGCATAGGCACTTGGGCCCTTCATAGATCTGACAGCAGTTTTAAAGATTGGCTTCTAGGAATGTGTCCCAGAAAACATGCTGTGACTTCAGGTTAGCCATTTTACCTTCTTATGTTTTCCAAGATTTTTCTCTACCTAAAAGGAATAAGAAGAAAAAATTATTATATGAAGTTTTTAATAATGCATATTCAATAAAATATGGAGTGAAAAGTTCTTGAGGGCTAGGAGATAGCTCTGTTGATAGAGTGCCTGCCTTGTATCTTAATTTCTTTTACATTGCTGTGAAACACTCTTGACTGAAAGCAGCTTAGGGGAAGAAAGGGCTATCTGTATTCTATTTCCAGAATCCCAGGCAGGGATATGAAGCAGAAGTCATCAACATGCTGTTTACTGGATAGCTCTCTGCCTCAGTCCCATGCTCATGCCTGCCTAAGTTTCCTATACAGCCCAGGACTATCTTCCTAGGGAATGGTGCTGCCCACAGTTGTGCTGGACCCTCATAAGCCATTTAAAAACCCACAGACATACTCACATGCTAATCTGATATAGGCAATCTCTCAATTAATACTTCCTTCTTAGGTAACTCTAGCCAAGTGTTCTCTCTCTCTCCCTCTCTGTCTCTCTCTCTCTCTCTGTCTCTCTCTCTCTTTTAGAATGTGCTTACATTTTTAAGTAATAGATTTACCTTCAAATAACACTATACTCCCTTGTTAATAATACAGTCATCTTTTAACTAATATGCTTAATTTTTCATGGTGTTCTCATGAAACTGATACAATCCACTTCACCTACAAATTTGCAGTGATCATGGACGTGCTTTTGGTATTATTGCTTCATGCAATTATCTCTCAGACTCCTTGAGAGAGAGAAGCATAAGACATTGTATTTTATGATGCTGTTTTATATGGCTTTACATTTATTGCCAATCTCTCTTTCTTCTCTCTAAAGAATATTTTCTAACATTTCTTGCAGGGCAAGTCCAGTGACAATCAGTTCTTTTGCTTTTGATTGCGTGTAAAAATCAAGATTTCACTTTCACTGAGGAGTAACTTACTGAATATACAATCCTATGTCATGATATTGTCTTTAAACATGTTAAGTATTTCCATACACATTCTTTTACCACTTGCATGGTTTTTGGTAAGCCCATTATTCTGTAATTCTTACCCGTACTCCTCATCAGTGTTTATCTTGCTGCTTTCCTCCTTCATAAATTTTCTCTTTGTCCTTACCATTCTTCAATTTAAACTTGATATGCTTTCATGTGAATTATATATGAGCTGGAGAGTCTGTGTTCTTCTCGGATCCCCTGAAAAGCATATTCAGTCCTTTTGGCCTGATGCAGTCAGTCTTTCCCACATGTTCCCTTTGTACCAGAGTCCACTATTGTTGACAGTGATCAAGATTTGTTAAATTTTGATAAACTAAAACATTTAAGGTCTTTAAAAATGTTAAAGTAGCACATAAATTCCAGTATATAAAAATTTATGTCAATTACTTTCAATGACTGTAAAAAAAACTAAATTTAAATTTCCACGGGATAAGATCCATCGGAGGCAGAGGTCAGGGCTCTATTTGTAGGTGAGGGTGTGGTTGTGACCTGAAGGAGATATTGAACAACTGTTTAAATAGATAGCATGCTTTCCTTCTTTCTTTTGTTGTCCTTTTCTCCCCAACCCTTAGCTTTCTTTTTCATTTTTGAAAAAGATGTGTCAGTTTTGATTAGTTCAGAAAATAAGCTAAGATCTTTAGACAACCATTTGCAATTGTTTGCATCTCTGTCAGGTGGGAAAAGACTAATCTTATGGAATGCCCCCTTCCTCCTGAACAATCCCTGTCCACCATCCTTGCCCTCCCATCCCCCAACCCCTTCCATCCCCCATCCCCTCACACTCATCTACCCCCTCCAACCTACCCCACCACTGCCACCTTTTTGTCTTTACTCAGTAAGTGCTTTTTGAGGAAAAATAGAAAATAAGAATTAAAAAGGACATGAATAGTCTTTGTTTATTATGCTTTCCCATTACTTAAAACTATGTGCTAGGTCCTATATGAAGAATTCTCTCAGTTAATCCTCATTATGTTCTCATACTGTTAATTCTGTCAATGTGCTTTCTAAATATCTGTTTATATTCTTAGACAGAGGCTACTCACATACTAATCTTTGTAAGGTCCCAGGGACAGTGTAAAAGAAGGGATAAAAAATGTAAAAACTAAAAGATAGGGAGAGAGCAGAAAATGTCATACTTTAGACACAGTACTCACGATATGGCCATAGCTCCAAGCTGATGAGATTACCTGAACTTGACTTTCACAAGACTGTTTCAACTGTCAGTCATGGAGTGGGGAGGGGCTTAACGAGCTGTACCCATGAATGCTGAATTGTGGGCCACTGATAACTACTGTCCAGAGCATACTCACCGGACTCCAGTGGATAGTTCCAATGCCCAAGTCACCAGGCCATACCCAGAAGGACACACACAAAAATAAGAAGACATGAATGTGGGAAAGAGATTACTCATGAAGAGGGAGTTTGGCAGGGAAGATGAACAATGAAGAGAGAAAGATCGAAGATGGTAGCAGGGAGAACAATCAGAAATTGTGTGTATGTGTGTGTGTGTGTGTGTGTTTGTGTGTGTATGTGTGTGTGTGTAACTCCAAGTCAAAAGTCAATGGTGTATTTCATTGCAACACATTATAAAATGTATTTCTCTCACAAAATTCATTTTCCAAAGACCTGATAACTTAATAACTGACAACTGGATTGACAGTTGTCAACATACATATATACATGTATACATATATACATACACACACACACACACACACACACACACACACACACACACACANATATATATATATATATATATATATATATATATATATATATATATATATATGAAGTTGACAAAAAGCAAATTTAATGAAAAAATAAAATAAAGCTGAGAAGGTCAAATGTTCAGGACAAACTGAGATGAAGCACATAATTGTAAAAGAAATGCTAAAAAGCCTGTGTGCATTGTCAGTTAAAATTAAGCTTTGTTCCTGGCAGAAAGCAGCCTCAAAAGGCATGCCTATTTTTTGAGCCAATTTTAAGCCAAGTTTTCATTGTTTTGTTTCATTTCAAAAGAAGGTTTCAGCAGGAATACTGAAGTGAAAATAAAATATATTAATAAAAATACAATTGCCTTATTAATACTGAATCACAGAAGGGGATTTTTCCCCCTTCCCATTAAGCTTTTGTTTAACATTTTAGTACTAGTCTAGAACTACTCAAAAGGAATTCTTTGCAGTTGCTTGTTTTACAGTGTAGCAGCCTGTCATGCAGACTTTCAAGAATCCTGCATGTGATAAAAACAGCTTTCAACACATACTTTCCACCCTTCGAGCCAGGACTGCAGTTTAATGCTTACTTTCTCCTATTACATATTATTTTTTGCCAATAGGAGTTTTTTTGTGTGTGCAAGTTATTTTCTTAATCAGGGCACTTGCTAGCCAAAGCTTTTATTTTATGGCATGTGCATTGCTACTTGAACTTTTTTTCCCTAATTATAAAGCAGCATACAGAGCCTGCCCCACCCACAGGAAGCACAGGCAACCACAGTTCTAAGACCTGGCTCAACTCACCAAAGAACTATGAAAGGTTCACTGTTGGACACATCATATAGTCAACAAGTAAGGTTATTGCACAACACAGCAGCAGTGAAGAAAACAGTTTGTTCATTTCTAGTTTTTTCTCCTTTGTTGATAGATAGGCCTTACTTTGTAGCCCTGGAATCTAGATTTTTCTGCCTTAGCCTCCTGTGTGGTGGCATTGCAGGCATGTACCACTACACTTGACTCTAGACCTAATCTATGGGCAGTTTTCTTCTCCTGCTGGTTCATTCATTTTCTTATCACAGTAAGAAGATGCACATGCAGCTGGACAATAGGCTGTATGGGGCTAAACGTCCATAGCTCACCTGAAAACAAGCAAGAACTAGACAACAGGAAAGCTGGAGAACTGAAGTTCTTGCTGCAGTGAGCTACTCTGGTTTGCACGGCAGTGAGCCACAGGTCCAGGGTGTTACTCAGGTCAGGAACACATTGTACGGTTGATCCAGATATCAAGTTTTATCATCTGCTCTGGTAGCTGTTAGCAAGAATTAAGTTGAAGCTTGGTGTATTGTGCCTACAGGGTCCGATGCCCTCTTCCTGTGTGTCTGAAGAGAGCAACAGTGTATTCATATACATGAAATAAATAAATAAATCTTTTTTAAAACGTTATTTTAGATATGACATTATCTCTGTCAATCCAGTTGTCAGTTATTAAGTCGTCAGGTCTTTGGAAAATAAATTTTGTGAGAGAAATACATTTTATAATGTGCCACGATGAAATACACCATTGACTTTTGACTTGGAGTTATAGGTGTTTCAAATCTGTGGTAGCAGCACTAGGAAGGCAGGAGTATGAGGATAACAAGCTTTAGGCCAGTCTGGACTACATAGTGAGAGCTTGTTTCAAAAAAACAAGTGAGAGCTGCGGTGGAGCTCTTGCCTAGCATGTGCAAGCCCTAGGCTTGCCTCAGTACGTGCAAAAGGGAAAACAACAGATCAGCTTGTGGTGGGCAGTGACAGGGAGCAAGGAGCAGCCTTCTGTGTGATTCTGTCAGGGCTGAGGAACCTCAAAGGTTGAAGTAGGAATGGCAGAGCCAGGCAGTTGCTCCTCATTTGGTTGCTGCTGTTTGCATTCCTTTGCTGAGCCCACGTTTTCATAGCTTGTTTTGCTATTCACTTCTTGAAGAAGACAGACCCCGAGGCTATCCTGATAGGCAGCTGACTTGTCTGTTTTCTTCTCCCTTTTCTATGATTATGTCTACTGACTTGGCTTGATTTATAAGCAAAACCTACCGAAATAAATGTTTTGTGGTTTATCTAAAAAAAAAAAAAAAAAAAGCAAAATAAAATGAAATTTACATCTCTCAAGGGTCTGTATTTCACAAACCAGGATCTTTAAAATACCCCAGCACAATGAGTTGTCACCCTGCCCCCGCCCCGCCCTGCACAAATGTAGCAGACAGGCAGCTAAATTTTCATAGATGGCCTGTCTGGCCTCAGTGGGAGAGGTTGAGCCTAATATGGCAATCATGGGAAGATACCCAGTGGGGGTCCTACCCTCTCAGAGTAGAAGGGGGGGGGACTCGGTGAAGGGGGGGAGGAGGAGTAGCATTTGGGATGTAAACAAAAAAATTATTTATTTAAGAAATAATTAAAATATACCCCAGCCTTTAAGTCTTTACCTGAAGAATTAAGTAATTCATGTCTGCTGTTTTCTTTATAGTAAAACCTCCTGGATTAATTAAGTGCAAGTAGAAGCTGTCCAAATTGTTAAAAACCAACCATCTTGTGAGATCATCCACTCAGAGATCTTTGTGCCATTCTGATGCTTGGGCAGCGCTCTGGAGTCAGTGTTTAAACAGTCCTTGGGGCAGTCTGGGGACATCTGTTGAAAGCATTCTAAATAATCTTGATGGTCTAGCCCTATCTCATCATACTTTTTATTCAACGATAGGATTCTATTTTGTTTATTGCGGTATTGTTGTGAGGACAACTTCTTTCTCAGCTCTGAGCTCCCACATTATAAATGCAAAGGCTTATTCTATCACTTAGAGTCATTTGGCAGCCTCTCTGAAAAACCCCTACAAATGACTGTGCATAGAAAAGGATGCCTGCTCTCCCCTAGGGGCGCTTCAGCCTTCGGATTTGTTGCTTCGGTGCCCTGAACAGATATTTAGCATGTTTGTAATGTGCAGTTTTTTCCATCTCTGCTTATCCAGAGCTTTTCTTCAAAGTGAGGTGTAAATGATACTAACCCTGTCCCTTACTCTTCGAAATGAAAATAATCCATTACCCTATTTCTCATATATATAAAGTGCATCTGTCTCTTATTGAATTTTACTGATCCCAGCTGTGCAAAAATACTTATGCTTATGTCTCTACATCTTATCCTTTATTATACTCTGATTGTGAATAACTATTGTGTCTCAAATACGAAACGGATTTGGCTATAAAAGCAGTCACTAGTTGAATGAACACAACAAGGAACATAATTTCTTGATTATAATAATCATATACTTGTGTAAATATCCAATCAAAGCACACTTGTTAGGCATCTTGTATTTATCTTGTGGTCTGCTACATTCTCTGTAGGCTTGGTATCATGAAAGCAAAATGTCTGCTTGGCCCTTTGTGTTGCTGTGTGGATTTCATTTTCTATAGCTAGGTAAAAATTTCCCTTCAGTGTTACATTTGTCATGGCAAAAAAACAAGAACAAAAAACCAAAACTACTCAAGACCAGGAAGACATACACCAATGCATGCATCGGTGTGCTGTGTACAATGAAGAGATAGTAAGTTGTTTTTTTTTTAATTGACATTTCAAAGGTTTCCTTCTTCCTTTCTTTTTTAATGTATGTGTGTCATGCACAGCTAACAAGCACAGATGCTAGGACTAAGTTTTAAAAATGAAAGTAGATCAGTACACAAGGTTGGAGTGAGTGATTTGCTTCTCTTCTGTTCTTATTTCAGATGATGGAAAATTGTCCTTTGAGGAATTTAAAGCATATTTTGCAGATGGAGTTCTCAGTGGAGAAGAACTACATGAGCTCTTCCACACCATTGACACACACAATACCAAGTAAGGAACATTTCTTATCAGTGGACTCTGGAAATGAGGTGGAGAGAATGTGAATGAGTCATTCAAGAAGTGGGCGGGGTGGGGGAAGAGACATTCTGTAAGGCTTAATTCTGAAATATTCTTTCCTCAAAATTTTAGTCTGTCATTACTAAATAAGTAAAATGTTACTGTTCATATTTTGTATAATCTAAACTTTCTTTGTATAAAAAAAATCCTCTGGGTATTATTGTATCGGTATGTTAAAATGAAATTACTGCAGTTATAAACTGAAATTTTCTGCTACCTAAAAACTACAGGTAAGGTGAGGTACAGAACAGATTTGAAGAGTTGACACATGGGTGATCTTCATTTACTTGGTATGTGGATACCTTTTTTAATGTAGGAGACTATTTGTGAAGATTCTGTTTATATTTCCTCCCCCATGGTGAAAATATAAGATAATGAGGACTTTAGGATATATATCAACAGAGATGCACTGCTTGTTTAGGGTTACTGAATCAAATCACATTATTTTCCACAGTCTCAATTATAGACTTCTAATATGAAAGAGTGTGGGTTCACACACGCCTGGAGATCCTCCACTATGCCTACTGTCTAGACAATCGCATTCTGCTTTAGGCAAAGCAGTGATGTGGTTCCGAGCAATAAGTCTGCTAAGATGTGCTCTGGGGCTCTACTTACAAAAAGACATTTTCTTGAGGCTATTTAAAAACTTAAAAGATTAAGTTCACGTTACTCGAGTAGTTGAATATTTCAAGCAATCAGTAAGATTCTAGAGTTCAAGATTTTAAATTGCCTTGCCGATGCCTTGTCTTTTGTTATCAGAAATAGTACTAGACTCAATAACTGATAATTGCAGTATACTATCAAAAATCCAGTGATTTATATATTCATAGGACACTTGAAATCACAAAGAATGGCATTTAAGTCAGTGCAACTCAGAAACTGTTCATAGGAACCGAGATACAATAAGAAAGTTGAAAGTGCTTAGGTAAAATGTGCAAGAAAGTGGAGAGAACATTCCAGTCAAGAAAAGGCATGGAGAAAGTTCTAGATGCATGAGAAAAATAGGGGTCACTTCTGTTTACAAAAGTGTCAACTATCTAGATCAAAGTGGAGGGGAATTCACAGAAAGTAAAGAATGTTCTCTGAAAGATCACTTATAGTGTGAGTTTTAAAAGTACTTCAACTTTATGTAAGGCAAAGGGGATCTAGTCAAGAGCTCTAGCAACATCTTGTAAGTCATTGTTGCTCTGAGGGGGAGCAGCTAAAATGATAAAGATGGAGGAAGACTGCAGATATTAACTAAGCTAAATGGATACTGAGGAAAAACATTTATACAGAGAAGGAAAACATTGGAAGAAAGGATACAGAGGAGGCAGAGGGTCTCTGGGTGTCTTGGGTATCCTGTTGGAAGCTGGCATGCAAACATTCTGTCAAGCATGCTGTCCATGTCATCCTTACGATGTTAAGCTTTTAAAACATCTAGACTTGGAATATTTTTTGAGTTTTAGAATTTGGTGTCCTGAATATTTTCCAATGAATATTTACTAAAGTTAAGGAGAAAATTTTCACTTGACGTTACTGGTTTGATTAGCCATTTTATTTACATTTTTCATAGTTTGTTTTACTTTGGATACATTTAAGATTACTTAGCACTCAAAACAGGGATGTGCAGTGATTGATTTGAGTCTAAAGAGTGTATTACTATTGGTCACTAACATATGCATTAGAAACAATAGTGCGTTTTCTGGAGTAAGTATACTCAACTTAAAATTAAGAATATTAGTTGGAGACCTCTGAATTATATTCATGAAATTCCTCCTTAAAACAGGTTGTCAGTGTCAAGCTTTGATCTTTTACAAAGATTAATTCAAGCTTTGACATAGAAATTCCAGAGCTTTATTTTAAGGGGAAAAAAAAAAACCTTTATCTTGCATGATCCAAGTTTGTACTGTGTAAGCCAATTATTTTTTCTTTTCTACTCACTTTCTCAGGGCACATGCTATTGCCCCAAATACTAATACTGCCCAGCACCCCAAGACACTCCAATCACTTCAGGAGCACAGCTTGGCACACGAGAAGCTGATTAATATTGGCAGGGCAAAACCTAGCAAATTGACTAGATCTCCATTCATAGCAGCTTCCTGGTCCTTGTCTCTCCCAATGTTTGATGGTTGAATATTTACTTTGTCATATGAAGTAGTCATTTGGACTGGAGAGATTGCTCAGTGGTTAAAAGCACTGACAGTCCTTCCAGAGGTCCTGAGTTCAATTCCCAGCAACCACATTGTGGCTCACAACCATCTGTAGTGGGATCTGACACCCTCTTCTGGTGTGTCTGAAGACAGCTACAATGTACTCATAAATAAAATAAATCTTTAAAAAAGAAAAAGAAGAAGTCATTTATAGAAATTTAATTGTAGCTTGTTTCTATAATACAGAATAATTAAGGTATATGAGTCATCAAAATTAGATAAAATTCTTATAAAAGGAATACCCTACTTGATTTATTTCAAGCCAACCTATGAATCACTGGCCCTTGTTTGTAGGAAAGTATCTTATATTCACTGGCCAGCTATGCAGCATGAGCTTGAGCTCAATCCTCAGAATAATATCAATCTAAGATGACTCCTAGGCAGCATTCAGTTTATCTAATGCTGTGTTAGACCAGAGTATGCCGAATGATTTCCATGCTCTATAACTTTGTAAAATTAATATCTTACATTTATAGCTTTTATTCATTATGTTTGAACACTCAGAATGTTTTTCTTTCTGGATTCTTGTTGCATGAAGTGATTCGTGAAGTATGGAAAAATATACTTGAATTATATGGTCTGACAGAAAAGAAGATGGTGAGCTTAAAAAGCCATGTTAAAAGAAGGACATTATTGGTGGCTTTAATGTCTTAAAAGTAACTGTGAACAAACTAATATTTTAAAACAAATTAAAATTTTCTCCTCTCTCTTACTAAAAATTTCATAATTTCATCCTTCATGTTAACTATCTACATTTAAGGCAGATATGCCTAACCTTTGTTCTTTAAGAAAAGAAAAAAAAAATATTAATCACCCCAGTGACTCCAGTAAGCTTTATATATCTCGACCCTCCGAGTCTCAGGAAATATTTTCTAGACATATGTTTGGTTTCTCAACTTGTAAGACAAGAAGACATATTCAGAAAAAAATTCTAATGGTATTATTAATATTTAAGTATAGGAAAAAATAAAAACTAAATCTGTAGTAGGTGCTCTTTTTTTTTTTTTTTTTTGGTTTTTTCGAGACAGGGTTTCTCTGGGTAGCCCTGGCTGTCCTGGAACTCACTTTGTAGACCAGGCTGG
Organism: Mus minutoides; assembly: GCA_902729485.2. Lineage (NCBI taxonomy): Eukaryota > Metazoa > Chordata > Mammalia > Rodentia > Muridae > Mus > Mus minutoides. The sequence goes on from LR750016.1 coordinate 598,342, forward strand.
CCTCGAACTCAGAAATCCGCCTGCCTCTGCCTCCCGAGTGCTGGGATTAAAGGCGTGCGCCACCACGCCCGGCTACTGTAGGTGCTCTTAAATGAGGGCCACCACACCTGTAGGGGAAAAGAGAATTATAGAGGTCAGATTGTTGAGTCAGAAAGAAACTTTCATAGCTCATAGAAAGTATTTTCACTCACTAGAAAACCAGCATAGCTGCATTTTGCAACTAATTAAACAGAACCAAGAAAATCTAGCATGAGTCCCTGAGGTATTAGTCATAGCAGAAGCATGGAAGAAAGATCCCCTAGAGCCTTAAAGCAGTTCTGGCAGTTAACTGCACTTAGGAACTCCAGATTGTCAGGGCAGACCAAAAGGTAGACCAGATGGACGTTTTGCTCATGATGCAGAACATGAACATACAGAAAAGTAACCCAAGGATTTTAGGGAGGGGCTCACGATGAAAAACTCAGGGAAAAGATTCTTTGTTCCAGACTAAAATAGTTTTTTGGATGCTGAGCACTGATATTTCAATCCTGTGCTCGTTAACTCACTGACACTCACCACAGTGCCAGAAACACCACCAACCTCTGAAATGAGGTAGCTCCAGAATTGAAAACATTCTTTCCTGGACTAAAGTGAATTTTTTTCCTAATAGTCACATAGTCTGCTCCTTAGGACCATTCAGATTATGAATATTTTATAACACGTCTCTTCAAAATTTGAAAGGAGCTTCCATGCACCCGTGATGAGATTAAGAATCCCACAATAATTAGAGAGTAATTATATCAAAAATATTTGTCTCAGATGGCAGAGTTATGCTCATCTTGAAATAGAAGTTGCTTATCCTATATTTATTCATGACAGTTTTCCTGAAAGTATGATGAATGGGTTGATAATGCTATTGTCCTCTTTGAGTTATTTGTTATGCTGCTTAAGGAGACATACAGTGTGTAGAGAAAAAAAAAAAAAGGGTAGTGTCAATGTCATGCAGTAGCATTAGGACACTCCAAAGGGTCTCTGCCACACAGCTGTGCATGACATTCTGATTAGAAAGTTCACAGCTGTTCTAGCCATGAGAAAAATAGATCTCCTTATGAGCACTACTTATACCACTTCAACTGGAACAGTGGATGTAGGAAGTAAAACTGCAAACTTCAATAGTTAAGTTTCAATAGTTAAGACTTTGGCTTTAGGCACCATGGTAGAGTGACATTCATGACCTAAAGTGGTCAAGAGCCACAAGCATGTAAAACAGTCTTAAGAGCAGCTGTTTCTATGCATGGCCTGTAGAAACTAGTCAAATAATTGATCCCATGTCCAAACCCAAAGTATTCTGTGTTGAAACAGCAGCATATGTAAGCTGCCTTTAAGAGACATGGTATTTGGAATGTTTTGTGTGAAGGGTGTAGTTAGAGGACTACAGAACAAGGGGAAATTAGCTTTTGAACAGATATTCCTCAATATTCCCCTTGCTCAACTTGGAAAAGGAATCACAGTAAGGAAAATGATACTATAAAAAGAAGGACTTTGTTGATTGTGAGTGACAGAACCCCAAGTTAAGATGACTTAAGAAAATTATAACCTTACTCGTGTGTCAGATGAACCCAGATGGAACTAAGTGTGTGGGAACCAGGTATTTGCTTGGTGGTGCTAGGATTCCTCACGGCGTCATTATTTTGTCTTCCTTTTCCTCTATCAGCACTTCTATCAAGAGGATGGCTAGAAGCCAGCCTGGAGAACTATCAGAGACTGATTTTCTTTACCAACAGCTATAGCAACCTCCTGGTTTTGGATCATTATCCTACTTTGATATCGTGGGCATTTTTGAACAGTTTGCCACTGTTTCGTCAGTTATAGTTTAAGAAATAAATTGGCTCCCATTTTCTCTGATAAAGATGTTAGTGTAGTCAAATTTTGTTTCAAGGCAGCACACTTATTTCTAAAAAATATTTATAATGGATATGTGTGATTAATAACAAATAGAGAGATGCAGTCACTAGAGAGCAACATTCTACACACTTATTTGTATCATCTTGTTTAAATTTCAACAGAAACTTTGTAAAAAATGTGTTGCAATTCACAGCCTGCAGTTAATTACTGACAGAGAGTTAATGCATTTGCCAAAGTTGCTTGTAAAGCCTGCACAAAGGCATGGGACTTCCAAGGTCTACCTAAAAACGCAATGTAACCCTTTCCTTGGCATGCCATCTCAAGTACATTTTGTATTTTTTAGCTGTCTTGTATATATCAGAAATCAAAGTATTTCAAGGTCTTTCTTAAAAGTCACTTTGAAGTGTTTTATTCTGATGAAAGGATGGCTGGTTCCCCATCCTTAGAATATATTTGGATGTACAGTATAGAGGCAATTACTTTAATTGCTGCCTTTATCTTTTCTCCTTTTATGTCTATTGTGTTGGGTTTTTACAGTGTGGGAGTTGCTATATTGTCAAAGAGTTATTCTTTTTTTCCCTGTGGACATTAATTCCATTCTTCTCACACACACCTCCCCTCATACCTGGAAGTAAGCTTCTACTTTTAGCCTCTTCACCGCCCTCCTTTGCTCGCTCTGCCTTACTTCATTTCCTCATTGTTCTGTGGAATACTCAGAGTTCCGCTGTTTTCTTAAATCATCTGTACCAGAGGCTGCAATTTCAAAGGTTTTTAGTATCTTGATATTACCTTCTGGTTCTCATCCATTCCTCCCCATGAAGAACTTGAACTTTCTGTTAGCCTTAAGTGAACTCCCTCTTTGAGAAGGCACAGTGCAGTTGCTAATGGTGTAATGAAGTCAATAACTACTCAAAAGAAAGTTTTCTATGGTAAATTATTTATTCATATAAATATGGTCTTTTTCTAACGTTACTATTATCCACCAAATGCATGAAATGAATTCAGTAAAAATGAAACAACAACAATCTCTTTAAAGTACATTGTACTCATCTCTTGGATTGTTTTTTCCTACATCCCAATACACCAAAAAATTTGCTCTTAAAAAATCTTTATCACTACAATCATCTCAGTACACAGTATCTTTATAGATATATTATTCTCACAAATTCTTATTTAATCAGGAGTTATTTTTAAAAAAACCCAAATCATCATTTTTGAAGAGAAAAGTCTTCAAAACCACATCTTTTGAAAACATTGTCCCCAGCTGCCTGTCTCCCTACATGCAAATGTCAAGGTAATGTAATGAGTCAGTGAGCACTTTGGGCGGTGACTCAGTCATGAGTCCATTTGAATAGGATGAAGGCCTTTCTAAGAAAATCCTGAGGGAGCTTGTTACCCCTTCCAATCTGCTAGTGTATTGATCTTAGACTTCAAAGTCTTGAGAACTAGGATAATAAATTTCTGTCATTTACTAATTACTTGGCCCAAGATATTCCTTTAGATCACAGCAAAGGAATAAGCCATTCGTGATTAAGAGACTATAAATAGCATGATTGTTGTCAAATGAACTGAAGCAATACAGAAAATCTCAGGACAGAGCATAGAACATCTGGGATCCTGTCACTTTGACATAATCATAGTGGTGTAGGCTTAACATGGCTTCTAGTTACATATTCAAGATCGATCATGGAAAACTTTCTTCTTTCTGTCCTTCTACTATTGAACCATATTCTACCCCATAACCAGTTCTTTTTAACCACCTAAAATATGGCTTTATGTATATTACCCACTAAGTTTATGTTATATACCTGTTTATATTTCATGAAACTTTATCCCAATTTTCCCTGTTGGATTACATTTTCTGTTTTGCATTCTCAGTGGAATATAAAGTTTTCTCTGTAGCAGCTGAATCATTTGCAATTTTAGATCAATTGTATTCAGTGGTTAATGCTCTCCTGTCCAAGTCTGAGCCTCACTAAGGCAGACACTATGACTACTGGTCTTTCATTGACTTTATTCTAACATAATATTCTAATATAACATCATAATACTGTAAGCTCAATAAATATTTGAGATGAGAAGGGATATGAATTCCTGGTCTCTTGTATCTCCTGCTCTACCCTTTGATGGGGTACCATTGATTCTGCTCTGCACAGTATAGCTGCCAATGATAAAGGTTCACCAAACTCACTGTGAGTCACTACTGCAGTGTGCAAAGGACTCATAAAAACTCCAGCCTCAAGCTTAAATCCCTCCATTGTCTAGTGCCAAAAGAAAGAAGCCAATATAAGAGTCTATTTTGCAAAACTTACTGACAGGATATAAATAGCTGCCCAAACTAACAGTAAAATGAAGATAATCAAGATGTATTCATTAACCTTTTCACTTTCCTGGATCTTTCTTTAAAGTTTTATAATTGTAATGTATACCTTCTTAAAGTACCATCTAATTACATAATATTTTTTAAACACTTGTTTCATTAGCTTGTTAATCTTGGCTCCAAATCTAATTATAATTTCTGAAATGAGAACCATTGTTTTTTTTATTTCTTATAATTACTGTACTAAATGTAATAGTTAATTGATTGATTGACATATAAACATAATATATTTATTACATGTAAGAAATTTTTGCAGAGGTATATTTGTGACAACTTAAGCATATATAGCATGTAGATTATGTACAAGGAATAAAGCAGAACCTATCATATAAATTCTTTAATAGGTTCTTTTGTTTGGGGTCCAGTAAATGATTAATTTGGCTTCAGACTGAATTAAAATTCCTTTCAAAGGTTAGTTCTCATAAAAATAATACTCTGTTGTTATGGATTAAAACCTGTGAAATATAATTTAAAGTATAAATGTGAATTAATTGTATATTGTAACAGACACAGATATGTATAAATGAATAATTTATTTTTTCACAGTATTAATGGTTCTTCATTTATATGTAAAAATAGTTTCTATTGCTTAGGAAGCAGTGCTTACTACATAGAATATTGCACTCTCATCTGGCCTTAAAAGGTTTCTCAGTAAGAAAGAGCTAGACTACATAACAAAAGCTTTTAGCACTTATCACAGAATCTAATAGGGTGAAAGCTGGGCACCAGCCTTGGGAGAACATTATTGTTCTTGTCTCGTTCACTAATGGCTTTAAGAGTTTAATTTCATTTTTATGATTTTTCAGGGATTCTATTTTTAATCAACTTTAGGTTAAGCATAAAGCAATTTAGCATTATTAGAAATCTACCTCTATGGGACCATAGGGTTTGATGAGTTGAACACCTAATTTTCTTTATCTGCCCATCCTAATTTCCAGGGGGTTAAAAAGCATAAAGACTTACTTGAGACCACATGAAGAATTTCTTTTATTTTTTAATTTATTTTTTTATTTTCTATTTTTTCCTGAGACTTTTTTTCCTTTTCATTGTGACAATACAGACTGTCAAATTTGATAGCAATTATTCTGGTTCAGTTTTCAGATTCCATGAAATTACTTTTTGTGTGTGTGTGTGTGTGTGTGTGTGTGTGTGTGGTTTTTCGAGACAGGGTTTCTCTGAGTAGCCCTGGCTGTCTTAGAACTCACTCTGTAGACTAGGCTGGCCTCGAACTCAAAAATCTGCCTGTCTCTGCCTCCCAGGTGCTGGGATTAAAGGCGTGCGCCACCACACCCGGCTCATTTTTTTTTATTAGATATTTTCTTTATTTATATTTCAAATGCTATCACGAAAGTTTCCTAAACCCTCCTCCCACCCTGCTCCCCTATCTGCCCACTCCCACTTCTTGGCCCTGGCATTCCCCTGTACTGGGGCATATAAAGTTTGCAAGACCAAGGGGCCTCTCTTCCCAATGATGGCCAACTAGGCCATATTCTGCTACATATGCAGCTAGAGACACGAGCTCTGGGGGTACTGGTTAGTTCATATTGTTGTTCCATCTAAAGGGTTGAAGACCCCTTCAGCTACTTGGGTAATTTCTCTAGCTCCTCCACTGGGGGCCCTGTGTTCCATTCTATAGATGACTATGAGCATCACCTTCTGTATTTGCCAGGCACTGGCATAGGATCACTTGAGATAGTTATATCAGGGTCCTTTCAGCAAAATCTTGCTGGCATATGCAATAGTGTCTGGGTTTGGTGGCTGATTATGTGATGGATCCCCAGGTTGGGTAGTCTCTGGATAGTCCATCCTTTCATCTTAGCTCCAATCTTTGTCTCTGTAACTCCTTTCATGGGTGTTTTGTTCTCTATTCTAAGAAGGAATGAAGTAGTATCCATACTTTTGTCTTTGTTCTTCTTGATTTTCTTGTGTTTTGCAAATTGTATCTTGGGTATGCTAAGTTTCTGGGCTAATATCCACTTATCAGTGAGTGCATATCAAGTGAATTCTTTTGTGATTGGGTTACCTCACTAAGGATGATATCCTCCAGATACACTCATTTGCCCAAGAATTTTATAAATTCAAAATTAGTTATTTATTCCCTACTTATTTGTTTAGTTATTCAATACATGCAGAAGGTAACACATGCCATGTTATACATAGTGAATAAACATTTCTCCATATTTAAAGGATACTGATATCCACTCAGGAGTGGGAAATTGTTTTTCAGATAATTCACAAAATCTGACCCTTGTTCCATCCTAGCTCTTGGCTTCTACTTCCCATGACAGCAAAGTATGGGAAGAAACCCTTACCTCTTGATATCTCAATGCATGTATGACTTTATCCTACAATTTTTACAGTGTTTAATTTTAATGATGGAATATCATTTAGCATGACTATGTATAACTTTCTTACAAAGAATTCTTATGTTGAAACAACATTTTTTAAAAATTATATTGTCTGGAAGTTATTTATGAGTAAGTAACTTTTAAGGAATATTTCCAGACTGCCAAAAGTGTTTGTAGAGTTAATTGATCTCAGGGAGGTCTCCTGCTTTACTCTGTCAAGGTCAGTTGTTTAAGGAAAGACTAAATAATTCCATTACTTGAAAAATTATCAAACCTTTTTCTATTGTCTAGGAAATAAATGGAGACAATTACTATTTATTATCATTTTGTAATTGTTTAACACTATAAATAATAGTATTAAAACTACATCTAGTATGTTTAATTCCCTTCTATAACACAATCTTTTTTTAACTTCATGAAAGTACATATACAAGAAATTGTCTATGTACTGGATTTGTTTAAATGAGAAAAGCTGAAAAGAACTGTTCAGAATCAGATTTGTTGTTTGTTATTAAGCCTAATTCCTTTGAATTCCTACCTGTATTCTGATTTCTCAATCTCGGATTTGAGGTCACCACATTGTATTATTTCAATTTTTTCTATTGTACCTTTAATGATTTATGAAAATGCATTGAAATTATATATTTTAAAAGGTATCTCTAGAGACATCTATTCCAGTAAAAAGACTAGGGCATGCTTGCCCCACTTTCCCACACAAAAACACCAAGTCCACTTATCACTGCCCATATTGGTATAGATGTAGGATCATTTACTGGAGCATGGATAACCTCTCAGGAAGCACCATACTTGAAGAATATTGAGTCATCCTCTCCTAGCAGCCAACAGTTGCCAGTAGCTCATCAGATAGGGTTGTAACTTTCCGTCCCCTCCTCTGGCGTTTTGTCTGGCTTGCTCTTGTGTTGATCTTGTGCTTGCTGTTACAGCCACCATGCGTTCATATGTATAAATATCCTGTTGTGTCTGGGAACTTTGTTTCATCGTAGTCATCTATCCTCTGTGGCTCTTAACATATTTTTTGCACCCGCTTCTATGATAGATCTGAGCCTCCAGAGAGGACTTACAGATCAGACATCATGTTATGCTTTTAATTTGTCTTATGTAGAATTTATCTCCATTGCATTCTACTGTACTTTTCCCCCGTGAACTGAAAAAGGTAATCTGAATTTTAAAGCCTGTGACAGGAATATCTTTTCATGGTAACAGACTACATAGGAAATGTTTACCTGGTTTATTATTTACAGCCATTGAAATAAAGTTTCTTAACATAAGCAACATCAATTCTGGTCATCTATTATAAAATATCATAAATATTACAGTTTTCATTTTGGTGAGAAGTGAGAAAGAATAGTTAAATTGAAGTATGAAACTTTTGATGTTTTGTGTGAGAACATTGAAGAATCATTGTCCATCTTCTCTCTAACTTATCAATCACCAGTGGTTTTCAAGTCACTTTAGTCCTACAATAGGAAAACTAGTTCGATATTGTAGAAAGGTACCCTAAAGGTCCAGTAAAAAATCTAGAGGATCCCAAAGGAGAAGACTCAGGAGATTAATGAGAGAAGAAACATTTAATGTGAACTCAAGGTTCTCCTATGTAACTCAACCATGAAATCAGTTCTGTCTTGCCCACACAAACAGAGCTTACCATCTTTCAGCAATGAGTTACTGAGTGCTTATTAAATGCTGTATATTTTGTTTGGTCTTAGGGATACATTGATGAATTAGAATTTTATCCTTTTGTAGATTAGGCAAAACACAAGCAAACCAAGAAACAAACCATGGTTTCACCAAACAACATGCCAGTGTTGAGAAGGAGACATGGACACAAACCCCTAACATAGAAACTACTGCCAGTTGATACCTTCAGGGAGAAAGAAAATCAGTTTTCTCCAATGCAGGGACACTGGGTATATCAATCATATTTCAGGGCAAGTCTCATGCTCAGTAGGAGTTGGGCAACAGAAAATGGATTCCATGGCTTTTGTGCACTTTTTTGGGATTGTCTTGGTTTAATTTTTGTTTGTTTGTTTGTTTGTTTGTTTGTTTGTTTTGTCTCATTTGGTTTTTTTCATTTGTCTTATTTTTATTGTTTGAGAAAGAGAGACAGGGAAGGAGAAAGTGAAGCTGAGTGTGTAGAAAGTTGGGTGAGGGGTCCGGGGAGGAAAGAATACAACCAAAGTACAGTCTATGAGTGTTTATATTAAAACATAACGGAAACTGGTTTCTTATAACAGGGAAATGCAGTGTTTTTGAGGGGGTTGTATCACGGACTTAGTCTAAAGAGATCCCCCAAATCTAAGCTTCACGGCTGAGTTATCATGGTGCACTAACAAAGAGAGGCAAAGAAATGAGCATGGCAAGAGATGAGAGTAGAGTTCAATCAAAGAGAAGTGCATGTGTGTGTGCCCTTAGGCGAGACAGTGTAGAATGCTGAAGACCAAACATGCAACACGTCTGAAGGCTCAAGTTTGAGATGATGAAGGAGTCACTCACAGGCAAATCCTGGCTGGGGAAAAAGCTTCAGAACCAGCAAGCAGGACATTCAGATTTCTACCCTTTGTTCAATGGAGATCCACGGATGAGTCTTCAACCTGAAGCTGTCTCAAATGAACAGCAGACATCTCCAAACTGAAGAGAATTGAGGAAAGCCCATTTTGTACAGGAGGAAACTGTGAAGCTGAGAACCATCCCAAAGCCTGGAGGTAGCACTCGAGGTAAAAGGGTCCTGCAGCTGTGTACGACACCCTCTTTTTTTAATTGGATATTTTATTTATTTACATTTCAAATGTTATCCCCTTTCTTGATTCCCCCCAAACCTCCAATCCCATCCTGCCTCTGCCTGCGTCTATGAGAGTGTACACCCACCCACCCACTTCCACCCCCCTGTCCTCGAATTCCCCTACACCGGGGCATAGAGCCTCCACAGGACCAAGAACCTCTTCTCCCATTGATGCCCAAAAAGGCCATCCTCTGCTACATCTATGGCTGGAACCATGGGTTCCCTCCATGTGTACTCCTTAGTTCATGGTTTAGACCTGGGAGCTCTGGTTGGTTGATATTGCTGTCCTTCCTATGGGGTTGCAAACCCCTCATCTCCTTCAGTCCTTTCTCTAACTCCTCCCTTGGGGACCCTGTACTCAGTTCATTGGCTGGCTGTGAGCATCCACCTCTGTATATGTCAGGCACTGGAGAGCCTCTCAGGAGACAGCTATATCAGGCTCCTGTCAGCAAGCACGTCTTGGCATCCACAATAGTGTCTGCACTTGGTGACTGTATATGGGATGGATCCCCAGGTGGGGCAGTCTCTGGATGGCTGTTCCTTCAGTCTCTGCTCCACACTTTGTCTCCATATTTGCTCCCATGAGTATTTTCTTCCCCCTTCTAAGAAGGACTGAAGGGCCCACATGTCTCATCTTCTTGAGACAGTTTAAACATTTCTGATCTAGAAATATCACAATGGGGATTACTCTGCATTATAGAAAAGGTATTAACGGTCAGTATTTATGAATGTCTTACTTTGTTCTGGTCCAAGCAGCTTTCATTCATTAAGTTGTTTAATCTTGAAGGCCAGGCATGGTGGTGCCTACCTTTAATCTCAGCACCTGAGAAGCAAATGCAAACAGATCTCTGTGAATTCAAGGCCATCCTGGTCTATGTATGAAGTTTCAGGCTAGCCCGAGATACACAGTGAGAAGCTGTATTAAAAAAAAAAATCTCAAAAGCATAATCCTGATGGAGCCCATTTTGTATAGGAGGAAACTGTGAAGCTGAGAACCATCCCAAAGTCACACCAGACCCTGCACAACTGCTCATTGGGTCTGCCTTTGTACACTGCCTTGTAGTCTGGCAGAGCAGCAGTCTTCATTCGTTTCTGGCCAAGAAAACTTTCCAAGGCTTTACTCTCTTTGAATATTAAGTGGAGCTAATAATATGTTCTGGAAGGAGAGTTGTGAACACTTCGGAACAAATGTTAAGCAGTTTAGTCTACCAGCCAAGGAAGGTGCTAGATAAACACATGAGGTTTGTTTAACTAGTGTCAGTAGTCCTTGTGAATACAGAACCAGGGTACATGTATACTTGCTTAGTGCTGCCTTCCTGGGTTCACAATATCCCCACGGAAAATATGACACTTATGAAGTAAAGGCAATCGCTTAGTTATCTGCACACAAACTCCCCTCTTACAAATATGGGTGATATTTGGAAGCTCACAGCTATGGCCAATCAACAGAAATCTAATGTTTCAAGAGGTACTTTAAAGAGCAATAATGTGATAAGCTAAAGAAAAATAACCAACGACCTATCTTAGGTAGATTAATCTCTTGATATGTAAAGAGCTTTACAAATGAGAGGCAGTTGATAGAAATTCTATCCATCCTGTCTTCTGGATGCAACAATACTTTGCAAAATGGGCTTTCTCTGAGAACATAGATTTGTGTAATAGAAAGGTAGTTGGGGGTTAGAATAATATTGCAGAGCAATTAAACTGTCCCAAAAGGGGAGTCCAGAGCTGGTATTTCTGTTTGAGATTCCGCCTCTCTGCCTATACTGTTTAGGTAAGCAATAATGACAATAACTAGAGACTTATCTTCAAGGACACCGAGGAGGGAAAGCAGCTTAGCAGGCTGACTTTCAGGCTTGACAGAAAGTTCCTTTCTTTTTACATAAAAATGTGGAGGGGCCAGATCTGAGAATTGAGAAAGCATTCTGAATCTTGGTGGTGGTCAGCTGGCCTGAGCAGGAAGCTGGAGGACGTCACAGTCCCTGGCTCCCTAGAGTTAGACAGGGAGTTACACAAACAGATTCAGAACCCTTCAAAAGGTGGCGCAAGCCTCTAATCCCAGCACTCCGGAGGCAGAGGCAGGCAGATTTCTGAGTTCAAGGCCAGCCTGGTCTACAAAGTGAGTTCCAGGACAGCCAGGGCTACACAGAGAAACCCTGTCTGGAAAAACAACAACAACTCTCTCTCTCTATATATATATATATATATAATATATTTTACCTTTGATTTTAGAGGGCAACCTTGCCCTGGGGCTTAAAGTTGTATCTAACATGAAATCTATATGTGTAACAAGTAAACAAGATGTTTCTTTTTGAACGTTTCCTTGCTTCTCCTCCCTAAGAGACACCCATAGGAGAGAAGGGAAGATTGGTTTAGCTACACTTTAACATCTTGGAAAATAGAAAAAAACTCTCAGCAGCTCTCAGGCGACAGTGTGGGAGGCCTGATTGGTGGCTGTTCCCTGTTTGTTTTATGGGGGCTGGAACAGCTTGTCTCCAGAGCTCTTTGCTCGTCAAGTCACGTAAGTCCCCGGCTTTCTCTTCTCTGAGGTCTGTTGTACTTTTTAAGCATACCTGGAGGCTTTCTGACACAGGGAATTTTCTATAACACCAAACAGTTAGGTCACCAAAGGATTTTTGATAGATCTTAGGAAATAACCTATTTTTTTTTAATGAGTTTTATGTTGTGTGAGTTTTACTAAAGTTGATACAGGTAGCAGAAGTGACTTGAGCAGTGATTGTAGGTGCTTGAAAAAGAGCCTGGCTTCAGTGAAGAGGAGTAAGTAGACACGTGGGAAGTTTGCTCTGCTATTCGGTGTCCTCTGTTGATGAATGTGCTCACTAATCTTGTGACCCTTGATATCAAAGAAGGTTGTGGGCAAAAACTGTCCTTGGCAAAGAAGGATCTCTTTTCACATTTTCTCGTTCTGTTTTTTTTTCTTTAAGTTTCAAAACAGCTCTGATTAACAAGATCACAAGCAGAAGATTTTCAATATTGCTTAGTGTATAGCATGAAAATGCTTTTGATGAATTTTCACAGGCGCAGCTGTATGCCATTAAAGAACTGGCTATGACATGCTTCAACACTATGCTGAGGCATAGGGAGATGGCCAAACCACAGGGGCAGTGTCCACGCTGAACTCTGACATTTTCCTCATTTCACTGAAGCAAATATCTGTTCAACCTTAGCAGTAAAACCCTAACTAAGATAGTTCATATTTTTGAGTAAAGATTTTTTAACATGTGCTTATATGTGTGTAGATAGATAGATAGATAGATAGATAGATAGATAGATAGATGTCAGAACGCAACTTTCTCTTCTTTCACCCATGAAGGTCCCAGAGATTGAACTCTGATAATCAGTCAGCCTCAATTTTAAATTCCTTTACCCACTGAGCTACCTCAATAGCTCCAGTTCATACTTTTAGAATACTTCCTATATATAGTATTGTGTGTGTGTGTGTGTGTGTGTGTGTGTGTGTGTGTGTGTGTGTTGCTTCATGTTTCATGGGGTATATTGTTTTGTACACTTAGACTATTCATTCTATTAATTGAAAAGATTCATGTTTAGACTGGAAGATATAGCGCCATATATCTAAATCAAAACCATATAACTTGAAAGGAGTATCTGACAGTTAGTTTTGATTCCTGTTTCTGTAGTAAAGTGCCCTGAACAGTAACTTGGGAATAGAAAGGGTTTATTTTAGCTCACTATTGCAGGTTGTAGTCCATTGGATAAAGGAAGGCACAGCAGCAGGAACATGGGAGAACTGCCCACAGTGTATCCTCTGTCAAGAGCAGAGTGGTGGGTTAGTACATGCATGCATTATACAATTAGGATTCTCTACCCAGCAAATGATGCCACCCAAGGGGGTCTTCCCACTTCAGTTAATGTGGTCAAGAACATCCCCAACAGACAAGTCCACAGCTCAATCTGATTTGACAATCACACATTGAGACTCTTCACATTGAGTCTAGATTGCTTCTAGTTGGCAATTGAAGCTAACCATCACCATTGCCAAGAAAACACTGGTTACCTAGTAAACACACAATAGCTATATTAATAGAACTTGATTTAAAAAATATTTCTTTAACTTATTCGGGAGTGTAAAATAATTACATCATTTCCCTCTTCTGCTTACTCCCTCACAGCCTTCGAATATTTCCATCCTAGCTCTTTCAAATTCATGCCCTCTCTTTTTATTAATTGCTGTTACATACATAAAGACAGTTTTCCTAAAATTTATCTATTTCTTTGTCTTTATACAAAATCTATGGTCTATAGACTGGTAAAAAGTTTCATAAATGATCCACAGCTGGATATTTTTGTTATTGCGTATCATCCGTTTTCTTAATTTTTGAAGTGGGTTTTCCTTCAAGTGGTTTTTGAAAGCAAGTAGAGAAACACTTGCATCTTCCTTTGAGTTGCTGTGATACCACAGGGCTTTCCAGAATGGAATGCCACCTGGTACATCCTAAATTCTACGAAGCAGAGAGCAGGCCGAGCTAAGTGAATAAAAATGGCATATCCTTAATTACCACAGAATGGTACCTAATTACCTTCATGCCAGTTTTAATGTACCACAGAGCAGTAGAGATGGAGTGTGATTTTCAAGTGAGTTACATAAGCCCACCTTTCGACACTGGAATGACTCCCCCAGTGTTGCCAAATTGCATTTTGACAGAGGTCTTTCTGGCTAATGTTTTCCCAGAGTAGCTGTCGCTATTTTTCCCAATGGCATGCAGTGTCTTCCCTGGCCTGCTGTTCCAACACAGCTGCTATTAATATTGAAATGGCAGGAGCAACTGCTTCTCTGTGACTGTCCTTCAGGAGAAAAAACTTGATCCTTCAGGAGGAGACAAAAAATAACAGACAGGGCATTGTCATCCAAATGGAAAGTGCAGTAATTATGTCATAATACGTTTAATCTGTGAACTTAACTTGATCTCTAGTTTGTTAAAATTCAGTAGTTCTACCAGCCCCCAAAACTGCCTCAAGAGGGATTTTGAAATTTACTCTGTTAGCAAAACTGTCAGGAAATGAAATTCAGTTTTAAGTGATTCAGAAATCAAACTGTCCTGCTTAGGGAGGACCAAGTTGTGCGTTTTGTTTTTGTTTTATTGCTTGGTCTTTTACCATTTTTACTCATTTTTCTCTAGTCTTATTAAGTGTTGGTTGTATGCCAGACTGAGGAGAAGACAACATACCAAGAATTTGAAGTTATAGTATTGTTTGAATTATTTTTCTAAATTAGTATGGCTATAATAGATTTCAAAATACATATATTTTTATCTTAAAAACTCCAGAATTACTTTTATCTAACAGAACTGTTAATGAAATCACTATGGTTGGTGGTTCTGTTCATATTGTTTCTGTGTTTTTATTACATCGATTTGCTTTTAAAACTGGACTCTCCAAGCTAGAAAGAAGACTCTGAGACAACATTAATTTAATGTGCCAAAACTCTCAGAGGCAAGAATAAGTATATATAATGTCAAAACAGTTGTCAAGTAACTAGAAAGCACTTGAATTTCTACTTGTCCTTATGAAATGGAAGGTTGAAAATTAAAAAAAAAACAAAAAAACAAAAACGTGAAGAAATGAAGTTGGATAGTGTGTGGACCAGAAAAGACAACGGCTCTCAGGGAACATGCTTTGTTCTTTTCATGTAGCCCACTTTAGCTTCAAACTCACAATATAGCCAGAATGGCATTAAGTGCTTTATGACCTAAATGTCTGCCAGCACTCCCCAGCTGCAGGAAATATAAACAAGCATCATTAAAGGTGGCTTCATTGGAAAACGTTCTTTTATTTTTTTTTCATTGAACACCAAGGGTAGATTTTTCTTCCTTTCCACTTAATGCATTGCTTTTGTAAGCTTGTAAGGCGAAATGTTGGTATTCTTAGAAGATGCCAGTGGTCAGTCGGATAGCATTTCTCCAGATTCCTTAGTGTGGTTTCAGTTCAATTAAATGTTAGTCACATTTTACTCTACTGTCTTCCTAGATTTTTGTGATATAAAGTCTTAATCAGAGATGTTTCTGTGTCCCAAAAAAAGTCAGAACCATTGCCATGACGAAGCCTAGCTAGTCTTGGGAGAGAAAACATGGCAATGTTGCTCTCCTGGAACACTCCATAAGCAGAAACTCCTGGCCATTTAGGAAACCAACATTGATGAGCAGAGTGATCTCTCATCTGTTCCTTGTCTTTTTGAGCTCTTTGGAAAGGGAAGGAGTGGAACATTTTTGTGAGGTGGGATAAGATACAAAGACTATAATCACCTCATACATTTATCCTCTCTCCCTGGCGTATGTATAAATTATCAGTTAGAAATAGAATGGTGTAGGCCTGCTATACCAGCCCCCCTCTCCTTCCGATGACAGGTAACTGTTTCATAAGGTTAAGAGTAAAGGCAAGGCTGTCACATGACAACTGATAAGAATTCTCACCTTCTGTGATTGCTAAGGCATAATTTTCTTTGTATCCTTTGGGAAAAGAGTTACTACTTGGAATAGAGAAGGTGGGGGGAAGCACTCTTTCTACAGAAGTTGACTTCACCCCATGAGAATCATATGATGCATATGTACTTTCTGTCTGTCGGACAGGTACTGCTTGAGGACAAAATGGAGATACCAACGCAAAGGAATAGAAATTTGAATTATTAGTCTTAGGAATATTACTGACATATGACATTTTGAGGGCAACTCAAAAACTTCTAGGTTATCTGTTAAAGGAACATATTGTTCAGCATAGGCAAACCTATGCACTTCTATTTTCTTTGAGAAATAGTTATGTAATATACAATTAAAATCTAAAGGTATCTTAAGCATATAAATTAATTGCTAAATTTCTATTTAGCATTAGAAATGAAGATGTATTCAAAGTCTGTAATGTGGGGCTCTTTCTCAGCCCTCTTCCTCCACCCCCAAACAAAATCCAAGCTATCTCAAAATTTGCTAATTAGACCTTAAAAAAATCTGAAACAAATACAATTTATCTTGATTCCGGACAATAACTTCCATCCTGTCCATTTATAATTAATATTTTGTGCTTTTTAGTTTTGTGCTTCAATTTTGTTACTTTGACCTTACCTAATATCAAACTTTTATATTGAAAAATCAATTCTCCTTGGATCTATATCAAAATCTTGAACTAATTTTTATAAAAATATAATACTAATTTTAAGAAAGACTGAAAAGGAAAATTCATTTCTTACTCCTTATTCTATCTTTCTCTATATACTGAACAATGTTTTTTGGGACACTTCTATTTAATTTCTTTGAATTGTCTTCCTGATAACAAAGACTGAATACTTAATAGGAAAGTGGTATTTTGCAATAAACCCAGAAGTTTAGATTTTTTGGAAATATTAGGAGAACTAAAGATCAAGGATTTTATGAAGTATACCAGGCTCACAATTATGTTTGACAATTTTTATCACATAAAAAGGTATTTAAATGCTCCCACACATAATTTTCCTACTCACCAAAGCAACTTTTTTATTTCTCTGAATTCTTTTTATTTTTTTTGAAAAGATTTGAACATTCCTAGTCACAGCAAATTAGGACAATTTTCTCAGGCTTTTGTGTATGCTCACAAAACTGTGTATTTGAGTTTTCTGACATTTAATTTTTAGACTCCCTCATTTTCTTGAACCTTCTTATTAGTTAACCCTTTTTAAAATACCAACACACATGATGTTATGCAGTATTTTATGAAATGGCAAAGATATAGAAGAATATAAATATAATAGGTGCTTTCTTGATATTATTTCTTTAGTCTTTAAGACCTAGGGTTTTTCTTTCTTTTTGTTAAAATTGGATTTCTTAAATATAGGTCAGGAACTATTTGAACAGTGGATACTCAAATTATTCATGACAGTCCCAGAAACAGGAACAGGTTTTTATTCCACAGAGTACTAATACAAACCAATTTATTGGACATAGTTTAGAGCAGGAGTATTAAAACCCAAATGAACTGCTGCAGCTACCAATGTGGGTGCTGCCCAAGGCAAGGGCCATTGGCTAATGCCAATCCACAAACTGATATTTGTCCACATGGAAACAAGTAGAGAGTCTAAGAGCTCTATAGAAATCTTGAAGCATTTTGTCACTCCCATGACATCCAAGTGAATGATGTTGGCATTTATTTTTATAGTTTTCCACAAAGATATCATTTCCACTGATATCTTTGTAGAAAATGAAGATGTAAGCATCCCCATCCCATTCTTCACCTGAGAGCATGAATAGCTCTTCTCTGGAGCTGTGTGAGGCTTCTAAGGAGATCCAGGTAGAGGGGCAGGGCGCTAATGCGCTCATGGAGAGGGAAAGGAAGAAGCAAAGGGTAGCAGACAGAACATAAACACTAAGCAACAGATAAAGCTAAACAAAAGACCCCAAACTAATATTCCTAGTAATTTATCTGTTCGAAGTTCCCAGTGGTTAAGAATGTTCTGTTTTCATCCGTCTGCTTTCAGATAGAAGCTCAACTCCAAATATCTTGGATAAGAGAGAGAAGTATGAGTAGATGGTGGTGGGTGGTGATGATAAATGATTTCTTGGCCTCACACTTTAAATGTGAAGATTGTCACCAAGATCCCCATGTCACCATTCTTGTGTATCCACGCATACTCTACCATTTCTTTCTTAGGTCTCTCATGGTATTAGGATTGCTCTATTCAACCACAAAGAGGGCTGTGCCATGAGGAGCAGATGGAGATTGACATTATACGGTGTGGAGTTCATATCCCGCCTAAGCCACTTTAATCTTCCTCTGATCACCATGCATAAAATCCTAAAGGAATAGTCAATGGTCTAGTAGTGTGAAATGTTCTCAGCTTGTGAGTATTTATTCCAACCAAAAAACAAACAAACAAACAAACAAACAAACAAAAAACAGAAGACACGGATGCATATGCCTATGACTAGGGTGAAGTGGAAACTTAAGCGTTCTTTGGAAAAATCTGCTATGTTGGATGTTATTTTGCTAAGGCAAACACAGGAAGGAACTTTTCATTGAAGCAGACACAGAAGAAAGGATGGTCTGCTAAAACAAACATGTCAAAGTACATGTGACATATATGTATTGGTCCACCTTACATTGGGTAGTTGGGCTCCATTTGTAGGGACTCCATAGAGAGAAATGCACCAAAAAACGTCTTGTGGCACACTGCAGTTTCTTACTGATTTCTTGGACTCAGGACTCAGGCTGATTGGCAGGGTGATGTCAGCTGAGACAGATACACATGCTTAGGCAAGACCTTCGAGCACATGATGTTTGGAAGGAGTATAAATAGGCCCAATGGACTATGATGGTGGGGGGAGCTGAGTTTGCCTTGCTGGTAGAGCAACAATGCTTGTTGGTCTCCTGTCTTTGCTGATCTTCACTTTTCTGAGAGAGGCACAGTTGAGAACTTCTCCTGACATTCCTGCTGGTCACTCCTGCTGACTTGTGCAGAGGTTGGGGCCTTGTTCTTCCTGCTAGGTCATGCCACTGCTGCTGTTATCCCAACATTGCCAAATTAGACTGCTGGTATATCCATGAAGTGTTTTCGAGTGAACTGAGATGTTGCTACTGGCCTGTGAACTGAAATGCCAATTTCCAGACAATGAAGATGGGAGTTGCTCTAAAGAACGATATATAAACAGGTCCACTTCCCCTGTATCCTTTCTTTTCTACTATCGCTGGTTACTTATATCAGATATTCTGTCACAGTAGCAAGAAAATTAACTAAGTCACATTTATGATCAGTAGCCCCTTCAGGAAAATGTAGTTGAGTGCAAGTTCCCCAAAGATAGGGAAATCAGAATAGATGAGGTAAGAAGAAGTAGCAAGAGATGTTTGCTGTGTCATACGCATGAGTCTGTCCAGTTAAAAACCATGATGGATGGGAAGCAGGAGAAGGTAGAAGAGATAGTATCGAAGGCAATCAGAAAAATAAAAAGGGAAAATGAGCTCCCCAGAGATTTTGGAAGCTGATACAGGTTGGATGTGGGAGGTGTTGAGCAGCATAGAAAACTCAGTGAAGCAAAACAGAAAAGAGAAGTAGGGAGTGGGTGGAAAGCCATATATTACGTGTCCTCTGAGGACATCAGTCATGGGACAGCTTTGTCAGTCTGGAAAGCATTTACTGTCAATCAGCCAATTAGACAAAATTCAAGCAGGTCTGAGTCCAGTGTTAAAACTTAGCTTGTCAGTTATTGTAAGCTTCATCACTTGGACAGCACATTTTAATAAAAATGACACCTGGCATTTTTTATTATTATTATTTATTTCTCTTTGCTTCCTCTCAGTCGTTACCTTGTTGTATATTTGGGAATTCAAGCTGTTTGTTTCCTGTTTGGTTTTTCTGAATGTGAACTAATAATACAGAAGAAATCTCTAATTGCAGGACCCAATTTATTGGCCCCATCTACAGCTTTCAAATGACAGTCGAGATGCAATTTTTAACATTGTGCCTAGAAAGGTATTCAGAAGTCATAATTTTAAAGAAAATGTCTTGAATTTGGGTTGAATCTTTTAAAGGTAAGGCCTAAAGTCAGTCTTTGTATAATTGAATAAGTTGAGAAAAACTCATTGATATGCTAAGAAAATGTTAGAATAAATAAGACAGGAATGTGCAGTGAGACAGGAATGTGCAGTGAGACAGGAATGTGCAGTGAGACAGGAATGTGCAGTGAGACAGGAATGTGCAGTGAGACAGGAATGTGCAGTGAGTCAGGAATGTGCAGTGAGACAGGAATGTGCAGTGAGACAGGAATGTGCAGTGGTTGGTTGGTGCTTGTGGGTTAGAGTACCTGGCTTTTGAGAGCATGTAACTTCATGGAAAACTGAGGCTGAGCTCAACTGCACCTGGTTACATCAACCACTGTAGCTTAAATTGTGACCCTGGAATCAGCAGCACAATTGTAGAAGGCTCGAGATAAACTGCTTGGTGGGGAGGTTCTGGGCATGGGACCCCAGAGACTTACATTTTAACCAGCTCTTCAAGGAACTCTAGCGTCAGAAAATATTTGAACAGCGTTGGGATAGACAATAGTAGAATATTCGAGTGAAGAAGCCCCAAAAGCTATATATACAAACTAAACCAGAGTCTGAGAAGACAGAATCCAAGCCCAAGGAAGTAAGAATTACAACAAGCAACGTTACCTGAGGAATAGAAGAGAGTGAGCCCTAAGCAAAAAGATGTCGAGAGACCTTAACAGCAGTCCTCCGTCCTCTGGAGAACATTCACAAATCCAAGTTTCTTATTAGCCATAGAGGTCACTGTCAGAGAGAGCAAGGCCAAATGTTCTACTGAAACTCAGCAAGTGACCTTTTAAATAATCAGGTCTCGCCCCCTGCTGGATGTAATTAAGTTCTCTATGGAGCTGAACAAAGGAGTAACAGAGTATATTGTTGTGTATATAATTATCAGGCTTAGGTTAACAGAGTATATAATTACAATAAATGTAAGCCCTGTTTACAGAAAAGGGAATATTCTTTATTGTCCAATGGTTGTGAAGTGCTTCTTTGCTCTGTGAGAGTGTTGAGAGGTGGATTCTGATAATAATGACCACCTTGGCAAGTTGCTAAAGGAGAAATTCCTGAGCCCACCTTGAGCACACCCTGAGGATCTGGCCTGCAACTCTGTATATCTGAAAATTCCCCAGTGAATTGCTAGGTTCCTCCAGATTGAGAAACATCTAAACTAAAAGGCAGGCTGGAGCATAAACCAATTAGATTTCTACGCTAAGGAAAAAAAAAATTCAGAAAGAAAATGCTTCCCACTCTTCTAAACTGAATCTCTGTCTCTGCTTCTCCTTTTCTTTGGTCTTCCAATTATAATTCCAATCTCTCGCTCTGTCTCTTTTTAAATTTTATTTAATCCTTTTTTTTTCACACTCAAGATTTTATCCCCCTCCAGGTCCACCCTCTGACTGTTCTCCATCCCATACCTCCTCCCCACGCCCCTGTCCGCACCCTCCCACTCCCCACCTCCACCCCTCCCCCACCCAACCAGACCTTTAAACTCCCTGGGGCCTCCAGTCTCTTGAGGGTTACCTGCATCTTCTCTGACTGAACCCAGACCCAGAAGTCCTCAGCTGTATATGTTTTGGGAGCCTCATATCAGCTGGTATATGATGCCTGGTTGACGGTCCAGTGTCTGAGAGATCTCAGGGATCCAGGTTAATAGAGATTACTAGCCCTCCTACAGGACCAACCTTCTCCTCAGCTTCTTCCAGCTTTTCCCTAATACAACCACAGGGGTCAGCAGCTTCGGTCCATTGGTTGGGTAGAAATATCTACATCTGACTCTTTTAGCTGCTTGTTGGGTCTTCAATCCTGATAGGTCCTTTTTTATTTTTAATTTTATAAAACATGATTATAATATTTTCTTTTTATTCTTTTTTAACTGTATTTTTTATTAGATATTTGCTTCATTTACATTTCAAATGCTACCCCGAAAGTCCCCTATACCCTCCCCTCCCCTTCCCAACCCACCCACTCCTGCTTTCTGGCACTGGCATTCCTCTGTACTGGGGCATATAATCTTCACAGGGGTCTCTCATCCCATTGATGGCCAATTAGGCCATCCACTGCTACATATGCAACTAGAGACACAAGCTTTGGGGGCGGGGGGTACAGGTTAGCTCATATTGTTATTCCTCCTATAGGGATGCAGACCCCTTTAGCTCCTTGGGTACTTTCTCTAGCTTCTTTCTAGGGGCCCTGTGTTCCATCCAATAGATGACTGTGAGCATCCACTTCTGTATTTGCCAGGCACTGGCAAAGCCTCACAGGAGACAACTATATCAGGGTTCCTTCAGCAAATTCTTGCTGGCTGGCGTATGCAGTAGTGTCTGGGTTTGGTGGCTGATTATGGGATGGACCCCCAGGTGGGGCAGTCTCTGGAAGGTCCATCCTTTCATCTTAGCTCCAAAATTTGTCTCTGCAACTCCTTCCATGGATATTTTATCCCCTATTCTAAGAAGGAATTTAGTATCCACACGTTGGTTTTCCTTTTTGATTTTCTTATGTGTTGCAAATTGTATCTTGAGTATTCTAAGTTTCTAGGCTAATATCCACTTATCAGTGAGTGCATATCATGCGTGTTCTTTTGTGATTGGGTTACCTCACTCAGGATGATATCCTTCAGAACCATCCATTTGCCCAAGAATATCATAAATTCATTCTTTTTAATAGCTGAGCAGTACTCCATTGTGTAAATGTACCACATTTTCTGTATCCATTCATCTGTTGAGGGACCTCTGGGTTCTTTCCAGCTTCTGGCTATTATAAATAAGGCTGCTATGAACATAGTGGAGCATGTGTCCTTATTACAAGTTGGAATATCTTCTGGGTATATGTCTAGGAGAGGAATTGCTGGATCTTCCAGTAGTACTATATCTAATTTTCTGAGGAACTGCCAGACTGATTTCCAGAGTGATTGTACCAGCTTGCAATCCCACCAGCAAAGGAGGAGTGTTCCTCTTTCACCACATCCTCGCCAGCATCTGCTGTCACCTGAAATTTTGATCTTAGCCATTCTGACTGGTATGAGGTGGAATCTCAGTGTTGTATTGATTTGCATTTCCCTGATGATTAAGGATGTTGGACATTTTTTTCAGGTGCTTCTCAGCCATTCGGTATTTTTCAGTTGAGAATTCTTTGTTTAGCTCTGTACCCCACTTTTTAATAGGGTTATTTGATTTTCTGGAGTCCAGGTTCTTGAGTTCTTTGTATTAAGGAAAAGTAATTGTTGCTTCCTATTGTTCTTGTTGTTAAAGTTGGGATTCTGTTCTTGAGGTTATCTTCTTTTAGGTTTATTGAAGGATTACTTTCTTATGTTTTCTAGGGCATAGTTTCCCTCCTTGTATTGGAGTTTTCCCTTTATTATCCTTTGAAGGGCTAGATTCATGGAAAGATATTGTGTGATTTTGGTTTTTGTCATGAAATACTTTGGTTTCTCCATCTATGGCAATTGAGAGTTTTTCTGGGTATTGTAGCCTTGGCTGGCATTTGTGTTCTCTTAGTGTCTGTATAATATCTGTCCAGGATCTTCTGAGTTTCATAGTCTCTGGTGAGAAGTCTGGTGTAATTCTAATTGGTCTGCCTTTATATGTTACTTGACCTTTTTCCCTTACTGTTTTTAATATTCTGTCTTTATTTAGTGCATTTGTTGTTCTGATTATTATGTGTCTGGAGGAATTTCTTTTCTGGTTCAGTCTATTTGAAGTTCTGTAGGCTTCTTGTATGTTCATGGGCATCTCTTTCTTTAGATTAGGGAAGTTTTCTTCTATAATTTTGTTGAAGATATTTACTGGACCTTTAAGTTGAGGATCTTCACTCTCTTCTATACCTATTATCCTTAGGTTTGGTCTTCTCATTGTGTCCTGGATTTCCTGGATGTTTTGAGTTAGGATCATTTTGTATTTTGCATTTTCTTTGACTGTTGTGTCTATGTTTTCTATGGAATCTTCTGCATCTGAGATTCTCTCTTCTATCTCTTGTATTCTGTTGGTGATGTTTACATCTATGACTACTGATCTCTTTCCTGAGTTTTCTAACACCAGGGTTGTCTCCTTTTGAGATTTCTTTATTGTTTTTATATCCAGTTTTAGATCTTGGATGATTTTCCTTCACCTGTGTGATTGTGTTTTCCTATAATTCTTTAAGGGATTTTTGTGTTTCCACTTTAAGGGCTTCTAGCTGTTTATGTGTGTTCTCCTATATTTCTTTAAGGGAGTTATGTCCTTCCCAAAGTCCTCTATCACTATCAAGAGAAGTGATTTGGGATCTGAGTATTGCGTTTCTGGTGATGGTGTATCTAAGACTTGCTAGGGTGGGAAAATTGGGTTCTAATGAGGCCAAGTAACCTTGGTTTCTGTTGCTTATGTTCTTTCACTTGCCTCCCGCCATCTGATTTTCTCTAGTCTTACATGCCCTAACTATATCTGACTGGAGCCTATCTTTCCTGTGATACTGGTTGTGTCAGAACTCCTCAGAATTCAGCTCTTTCTGTGATCCTGTGATTCTGGGATCCTGTGATCCTGAGGTCCTAGTTGTGTCAGAGCTCCTCGGAGTCAAGCTGCCTCTGGGACACTGAGATCCTGGTTTGACCAAGTTCCTGAGATCCTCGGGACCTGGGCATGTTAGAGCACCTGGAAGTGGAGTGTTTTCTGGGTGTTGTGAGACTGGCTGCAGAGTTAGCACCCAAGGTCTGCTTGGGACACCTCTGATCCTATGATCCTGGGCATGTTAGAATGCCCAGGAGAGGATCTTCGTCTGGGTGTTGTGGGACTGACTGCAGCGTTCATGCCCAAGGTCTGCTCAGGGCACCAGCCCAGACTGGAAGGCAATTCCAATCTCTTTTGAGTATAATGGCTATCCTCTCTCTATAGCCTCCTCCCTCTGTCTCCTTAGTCACTTCTTATTTCTTGTTTTTGTTAGCTTTAGAAAGGCAAGCACTTTTTAGGGCAAACTCTATTAGTTTAACTGTAAAGTGCCCTTCCCTTTGTTTAAGATAAGAATTTTATTAAATATAAGAAAATATTAAGCCTGCGACTGTATGTTAAGTAGGAAACATTTTATTATTAATTAATTTATTTATTTATTTATTTACTTTACATCTCAACTTCATTTCCCCTCCTTCTTCTCCCAGTCCCCACAATCATCGACTCCTCTTTTTCTCTTCATAAAAGAGGAGGCCTCTCACAAATATCTACCATCCTTCACATATCAAGTTGTAAGACTAGGCAAATCTTCTCCTATCAAGTATAGACTAGGTAGCCCTGTATGGAGAAAGGGTCTCAAAGACAGGCTACAAAGTCAGAGGCAGCCCCTGCTCCTGCTATTAGGAGTTCCATATGAAGATCAAGATACCCAACAGTTACATGTGTGCAGAGGGACCTAGGTCAGTCCCCTTTATACTCCCTGGTTGGCAGTTCGGTCTCTGAGCTCCTATAGGCCCATGTTAGTTGATTATGTATGTTTTCTTGTGGTATCCTTGACCCCTTTGGGTCCTACACCTCCTCTTCTCCCCGGTCAGCAAGGTTTTCCAGGCTCAGTATAATGTTTAGCTGTGGCTCTCTGCATTTCTTTCCATCAGTTGCTGGGTTAAGCCTCTCTGATATCAGTTATGCTAGACTTCTGCCAGCAAGTACAGCAGGATATCATTAACAGTGTCAGGGTAGGGATTCCTCTCATGGTGCCCTTCTCTTCATTTCAAATGAACTTTATATTGCAAGCTGAGTACAGCCAGAGACAGCTGAGTACAGCTTGTCCAGTATTTGGATCTTTGAAAATGTATTCCATGACCTTAACCTATGTGTGCCCCAAAATGTGCCTATGTCTGATTTCATTTTTAAAGATTTATTTTATTTATTTTTAATTTTTTATTCTTATGAGTACACTATAGCTGTTCTCAGACACACCAGAAGAGGGCATCAGATCCCATTACAGATTGTTGTGAGCCACCATGTAGTTGCTGGGAATTGAACTCAGGAGTGCTTGAAGAACAGTCAGTGCTCGTAACTGCTGAACCATCTCTCTAGCCCTATATTTTATTTCTTAAACTATGACTTTAAGCTGAGCAATCTCAGTCCCTTTGTAAGTGAGTATAGGCTCCCTGAACATGATCCTCATGGTTCCTTTGTTTGGAGATAAGCCTGGGTAATGAATCATTCTTCGCTCCAATGTCTTGGGTTTCCTGTATACGTGTTTGGGATCTGTGCTCATCTAGATGCAAAGACAATGTGTCCATTGCTTATACTTTCATGCCACTTTTCTCAGCACTGTGATTCTATTTCCTGGTATTTCCAAGGCTCCAGATGTCAGATAAGGATTCAAAATTTTGTGCTGACCATTGCCAAAAGCTCTAAGTGTGAATTCTAAACTGGCCCTCTCTAGACCTCACTGTACCTTTTCTTTAAGATCTGAGTTTAATGGTTCTCTACTCCTTATTATCTGAAGCCCTGGTTCCTCAGGGCTGTTCTGACCATCATGTTCCTTTACAGTCCCCCTCCTTCCATGTGTATCTGAATTGATGGATTCAGTCCAAATACCATCATTTAGATCTCTGTAGCATTCAGCAGAGAAATTAGGGAGTCTCTGCATAGTGAAAGTTACTCTGGAAACACTCAAATACTCAGTATTTGAATATTCAGTGAGGGATGCCTAGATCTCACTGGTGAGTTGGAAAACTGGTACTTTCGTGTCAACAGTCCCAGTGAATATTTTTATTGTTGCTGTTTTTTGGTGTTTTCAAGACAGGGTTTCTCTGTGTAGTCCTGGCTGTCCTGGAACTCACTCTGTAGACCAGGTTGACCTCGAACTCAGAAATCTGCCTGCCTCTGCCTCCCAAGTGCTGGGATTAAAGACCTGTACCACCACCACCACCTGGCTTCCTAGTGAANCTACCCACCCCCTCCCACGTAATGGCCCTGGCATTCCCCTGTACTGGGGGATATAGAGTCTGTATGACCAAGGGGCCTCTCCTCCCAATGATGGCCAACTAGGCCATCTTCTTCCATATATGCAGCTAGAGACATGAGCGCAGGGGGAACTAGTTAGTTCATGTTATTCTTCCACCTAGAGGGTTGAAGACCCCTTCAGATCCCCTAGTGAATATTCTTAAACAGCTACTCTAATCCTCACCTTCTTTCCCTGCCATAGCTGACTGTTCTGTAAGAAGCTGACTCCAGATGTCTAACCAGGATGTGCCTGGGACTGAATCTGGGCATGATTGACACATGGGATGGGATGGGTATTTCCAATAAGAGACTAAGCATCACTTGTACAATAAGCAAGTGGGACATAAGTCATCAAGTCATGCTGTGGAGTATGAAGTGCCCTGGAAGGTGCTCAATGGGAACATGTTAGCAGCTCTGGTTACATTTCTTACCCTAATGCAACTTGATAACTCTTAACTTTTAAACTAGCTCTTGAGTTCATGGAGTGTTCAAAGACAATGAAGTGACACAGAGACCAAACCATAATGCTATTTGATGTGCATGGCTACTTGAAGCCCACATAGGAAATTCAGACAGGCATAACAGTTTCCTAGGGCTGCTAGGAAAAATGCCATAAACTGAGGAGCTTAAAACAACAGGAATTTATTCTTTCTCTCACTATCCTGAAGCCTGGATGTTCAGTGTAATATAGGCTCAGCAAAACCTTGCACTCTCCAATATTAAGAGGGGAGCCTTTCCTCATTTCTTCCATCTGGAAAATCTTGACATTTTGTGGCTTATGGCACAACAGTTCCACACTCTTAACAGCCCCTGACTCTTAGCAAGTTCTCTCTGTGTCTATATGCAAATTTTTCTTCATTTTCTTGTGTAAAGAAGGAATCACTTAGCATACACACTAATGCATCATTACCCCTATCTTCATTTGATTGAATCTACATAGACATCTGAGTTTTTTTAATCTATAAAGACTGAGTGCAAGAGGTAAGTATTTTGAGGATACAAACCAGCTCACTACAATGCACAGAGGAAATAATTAATATGTCATGGCTGAGTAAATCAATAACTTGTAGCTTGAGAAATATCTGCTTTTCTTACTCTGGCTAATCTTCCATATATCAGACATATTTATGCATCAAAAACAGTCTGTGTTTAATTGGCTTCGCCATTAGGTGAGTTAATATTCTTGTATGAACCTGGAATTTAATGAATGCAACAAAGATATATAGGATGTGAAAAGTGAGGTTTTGAAAGGGAGGCTACAATAAAGAAATGATCATAATCATAAACAGCAAAGGAGAAATTTAGAATTCTAATGAGACAGTCACAATCCTTTGTTCAAAGTTTTGTGCTGAAATGCAGGCAAATTTGTAAGAAAATACCTAGAAGAGATAGTAAGAAGAGAAGAATGTTGATCTGAACATAAATTTGTTTCTGGAGCATAAGCTAAATTGAGAACTGGGGATCCTGAGTTACTAGACTGCAGAGCCCTGGTGAATGTCAAAAGTACTTCTTAAGACAGAAATCTGGTTTCCTCAGAGTTTAGAGTGGCCAGAATAATGCAGTAGAGTGCAGCTTCCAGTACCTTCAGGGTTGTACATGATTGCTGTGAAATATTGTCTAGTGTGCCACTGTTTATTCTACACAGAATGTCAAATGTCAGTTCGTTAAATCAAGGACAAATCTGAATGGACAGACTGAATGTCATCTCTACTAAGTAGGATCATTGGCAAGCACATAGTGTTTACAGAGAAACTATGAATGTGAGCTTACCTGTTACCCTGACTACCTTACTTTTCCTGTCTTCTTTCAGTCAAATCACAAAATGTATCATTTCCATTCAAGGGGAAATGTAATGGTAATAGACAACAATATTTAGAAAGGTACAAAGGAAGAAACAAGCCTCTGGACCCAATTTACTTCTGGTTTATGTTTATACAATTTTTTAATATAAATATTTTCCATGATATTGAGAATGTTTCAGTTACATTTAATGGATCTATGATAGCACTGTTTAAAAGCTATTCATCTGATGCACACTTGGTTTCTCTATCTTTATTTCATCATGGCCAATCAAGTGTCTATGAAGATCTGTGTGTTTGATTTTTACTGATCTGGCAGCATTCTTGTCATCACGCCCTTCTTGTTGGGTGTCTATAGAAATGGGCACTGCTTTACCAGCCAGCATTCATTCTTCCCATTGGGCTTTCTTCCCACTCCCCCAAGCCTTTCTCTCCATCGATTTAATCTCATGTTATTGCTAAAATACCACTGGACTTTTGCTATAAAGATAGAGAGAAGGAAGAAAATGCTATTAGATACACTCTAGACTCATCTGTAACTATGGGTCCTTTAAAATTCCATATTACTACATGATGGGATAGATCACAGCTGGAAACAAGTCCTACTATAATTTATCCATGTATACCTGATGCAAAGAGAACTCTGGCTTCCTACCCCACTACTAACAGTATGACACAAAAACAACTGAATACAGGCATTTGGAGCCACAAACACAGCTGCACTTGATAAGCATTGTTTTGTAATACAGACCAAGCAGTACTCCTGTGTTTATTATTTCTAACAGTTCCACTTTATGCTATATTCTAAGCAATCTAATTTTCAATAATAGATTGGAGCTATTTATTTTTTGGACATTCAAAATAAATTTCATTACCAACCTGTGCACCATTCTGAAGAAAACAAATACAAAACTAGTACCCTTTAATGTCCCCTTTAAGTCTGAAGTTCTATAAAAACAGCAAGACTTGGGAAAAAAATCACATATCCTACAGCAATACTACAAAATGTCTGAGATAACACACCCTGAATCCTATATGCTTTAAAACATTCTGTTGGTTTCTCCTCAAAACCTTTCAGGATTATCAGTTCTTCCTGCCCATCTCCTCCTCTCTCCCTATCACTAGTAGACAGAAATGCTATTGACCACACTCCTTTATTTGTTAAAGGGGAGAACTGGAAAGTTGTATTGAGAAATGTATCTTAAAGAATATTGTGTTATTAGTCTATAATGCAGATATAGCTTTACAGACATACTTGTCTAGATGTTCTATAAGTAAGATACATAAAATAAGTAAAGGTTAGGATTAAATGTAAATACAAAGATATCCTCTTGCCTCACTGCATAAATGAGGCTATGCACCCTCTGGGTTATGTGCTCCACCCAGATGAGCCAGCCCTGGCCACCTTAGTAACTTGCAAACAGAGCTCTGCAGTTTGCTTTCTTTTTCCCACTAGCTAATTGCAACCAATTTGTCAGTATAATCTAGTCAAGCTACTCACATTTAGATTGTTCTGTGATTTCAAACTAATAAGAAGGCAAGGAAGAACTTCATAAATTGTTGTCTTAGGTCTTTTGTCTTTTCAGCCCCATTTCCTAACTGATTACTTACATTTCAGTCAAAGGAATTTCTGAGTTCTCTGAAATTAAATGAATTTCTATTCACACTTTTAACTTTTACTGCACAAAATATTTTTAATCAGCAAAAGTTGTAGGCTTACATTTTTCAAAACCTACTTTAATAAGAGTTCCTAAATGCTCTAACCTACGTCATAGCCCACTGACCAAAGGTAGGGGAGGAAAGTGGCTGAGAGGACAAGGGAGCATGGGCCTGCTTAGAAGTAGTTCCTTGGGGCCATTCTAATCTTTGTTATCAGCAATCCAGTCCACTAGCAAAACACCAAATACAAATCAGCGTTAGTGACTCAATCTAGAAGAAACTTCGAGGCTCTGCCAATTGGCACGAGTCTACCAAAGTGGCAAAAAGCAGCCTGAAGTTCTTTGGTGCATTTCTCTCTACAAAGTCATGACAAGTGAAGATCAGAGAAGAAAGCAAGGGAATCCAATGCCAGAGCATGGTCGGCAAAGACAAACAAGGCGAACCAATCAATGCCCAAGTGTCATCCACTGTCTTTCAAGTTATACTTCTACTCTTTCCAAACATCATGTGTTCTCTCAAGCATCCACTCCAACAAAATGTAACCTTTTTCACCATGCAGCTTTCAGAAAAACACCATGTGTCTGTTCTCAGGAAAACATCCTTTTTATAAGATAGTTTCCAGGAGAACATCACATGATATAATTGGTTCTTCAATGAAACCAGAAATTTCTACTTCACATAAGTCTTGTTCATCTACTTTTTCTACTCATATTTAACCTATAAACTTCAGCTTAACTGTAGTACCCTGAGATACATTCCTCAGTCAACTTTTCCTGTTCTCCTACATCAGCTGGTCAATTGTAATTTACTTACTTGCTATATGAGTGTAGCTCTTTGTGTGTGTTTAAGACAAGATATTACTGTGTAGCTTTGGCTGTCTTGGAATTTCCTATGTATGCCAGCTTTGGCTTGAATGCACAGAGAACTGATTGCCTCTGTCTCCTGAGTGCTGGGACAAGTTATGTGCCATCATGTCTAAACTATGAGACTACTATCGAATTGAGCTCCAAGAGACTAGAAATATCATATATTCATTTTGATCTCTATTGCAGTCTCAGGTATCAATGGCAGTTAGAATAATTTCTAACATGTAGCAATACATGTTTGTAGAATGAACACATGAATATCAAGGAACTCGCAACAAAACCAACACAACACCCCCCAAATATTCTCTTTGGTAGCAAATCCATTTACAAAAATATGCATTGAAATATCAAAATTTCCAAATATAAGGTAGAATATGGCAAGTCCCTGGGAGTTCTGCGGGGTATGGTTGGATGTGGGTGGGTGGGTAGAGGAGCACCCTCATAGAAGCAGGGAGAGGCCAAAAAGAAACTGGAGAGAGCATACTTTAGCAGCTTGACAGCATAAGTAAAAGCTCTAGAACAATTGGAAGCAAATGCACCCAAGAGGAGTAGACGGTAGGAAATAATCAAATTTCACAAAGGGGTGAATGAAATCAACCATGTGGAAACAAAAAGAACTATTCAAAAAAATCAATCAAACCAGGAGCTGTTTCTTTGAGAAAGTCAAAAAAAATAGATAAACCCTTAGCCAGACTCACTAGAGAGCACAGAGACAGCATCCTAATTAACAAAATCAGAAATGAAAAGGGAGACATAACAACAGATCCTGAGGAAATCTAAAACACCATCAGATCCTTCTACAAAAGGCTATATTCAAAAAAATTGGAAAATCTGGATGAAATGGACAAATTTCTAGACAGATACCAAGTACCAAAGTTAAATCAGAATCAGATTAATGACCTAAATAGTCCCATATCTCCTAAAGAAATAGAAGCAGTCATTAATAGTCTCCCAACCAAAAAAAAAGCCCAGGACCGGATGGGTTTAGTGCAGAGTTCTATCAGACCTTCAAAGAAGACCTAATTCTAGTTCTTCTCAAGCTATTCAGCAAAATAGAAAGTGAAGGTACGCTACTCAATTCATTCTATGAAGCCACAATTACTCTGATAAACCACATAAAGACACAACAAAGATAAAGAACTTCAGACCAATTTCCCTTATGGATATCGATGCAAAAATACTCAATAAAATCCTCGCAAACCGAATCCAAGAACACATCAAAATGATCATCCATCATGACCAAGTAGGCTTCATGCCAGGGTTACAGGGATGGTTTAATATACAGAAATCCACCAATGTAATCCACTATATAAACAAACTCAAAGATAAAAACCACATGATCATCTCCTTAGATGCTGAGAAAGCATTTGACAAAATCCAACACCCATTCATGATAAAAGTCTTGGAAAGATCAGGAATCCAAGGTCCATACCTAAACATAATAAAAGCAATCTACAGCAAACCAGTAGCCAACATGAAACTAAATAGAGAGAAGCTGGAAGCAATCTCACTATAATCAGGGACTAGACTAGGCTGCCCACTTTCTCCCTACCTATTCAATATAGTACTTGAAGTCCTAGCCAGATCAATTCAACAACAAAAGGAGATCAAGAGGATACAATTTGGAAAGGAAGAAGTCAAAATATCACTATTTGCAGATAATATGATAGTATAGATAAGTGACCCTAAAAACTCCACCAGAGAATCCTGATAAACAGCTTCATTGAAGTAACTGGATATAAAATTAACTCAAACAAATAAATGGCCATTCTCTATACAAAGGATAAATGGGCTGAGAAAGAAATTAGGGAAACAACACCCTTCACAATATTCACAAACAATATAAAATATCTTGGTGTGACTCTAAGGAAGTGAAAGATCTGAATGATAAGAACTTCAAGTCTCTGAAGAATGAAATTGAAGAAGATCTCAGAAGATGGAAAGATCTCTCATGCTCATGGATTGTCAGGATCAATATAGTAAAAATGGCTCTCTTGCTTAAAGCAATCTACAGATTCAATGCCATGCCCATCAAAATTCCAACTCAATTCTTCACTGAGTTAGATAGGGTAATTTGCAAGTTCATCTGGAATAACAAAACACCTAGGATAGCAAAAACTCTTCTCAACAATAAAAGAATCTCTGGTGGAATCACCTTGCCTGACCTCAAGCTGTACTACAGAGCAATTGTAATAAAAACTGCATGGTACCGGTACAGCAACAGAAATATAGGTCAATGGAATAGGATTGAAGACCCAGAAATGAATCCACACACCTATGGTCACCTGATCTTTGACAAGGGAGCTAAAACCATCCAGTGAAAAAAGATAGCATTTTCAACAGATGGTGCTGGCACAACTGGCAGTTATCATGCAGAAGAATGGGAATTGATCTATTCTTATCCCCTTGTACTAAGGTCAAGTCTAAGTGGTTTAAGGAACTCCACATAAAACCAGAGACACTGAAACTTATAGAGGAGAAAGTGGGGAAAAGGCTCAAAGATATGGGCACTGGGGAAAAATTCCTGAATAGAACAGCAATGGCTTGTGCTGTAAGATCAAGAATTGACAAATTGGACCTCATAAAGTTGCAAAGCTTCTGTAAGGCAAAAGATACTGTCAACAAGACAAAAGGGCCACCAACAGATTGGGAAAGGATCTTTACCAATCCTAAATCAGATAGGGGGCTGATATCCAATATATATAAAGAACTTAAGAAAGTGGACACCAGAAAACCAAATATCCCCATTAAAAAGTGGGGCACAGAGTTAAACAAAGAATTCTCAACTGAGGAATACCGAATAGCTGAGAAGCACATGAAAAAATGTTCAACATCCTTAATCATCAGGGAAATGCAAATCAAAACAATCCTGAGATTCCACCTCACACCAGTCAGAATGGCTAAGATCAAAAATTCAGATGACAGCAGGTGCTGGTGTGGATGTGGAGAAAGAGCAACACTCCTCCATTGTTGGTGGGATTGCAAGCTTGTACAACCACTCTGGAAATCAGTCTGGTGGTTCCTCAGAATATTGGACATAATACTACTGGAAGATCTTGCAATACCTCTCCTGGGCATATACCCAGAAGATGTTCCAACTGGTAATAAGGACACATGCTCCACTATGTTCATAGCAGCCTTATTTATAATAGCCAGAAGCTGGAAAGAACACAGATGTCCCTCAACAGAGGAATGGATACAGAAAATGTGGTACATTTACACAATGGAGTACTACACAGCTATTAAAAACAATGAATTTATGAACTTCCTAGGCAAATGGATGGATCTGGAGGGTATCATCCTGAGTGAGGTAACTTAATCACAAAAGAACTCACATACCATGTACTCACTGATAAGTGGATATTAGCCCAGAAACTTAGAATACCCAAGATACGATTTGCACAACACATGAAACTCAAGAAGAATGAAGACCAAAGTGTGGACACTTTGCCCCTTCTTAGAATTAGGAACAAAGCACACATTGAAGGAGTTACAGAGATCAAGTGTGGAGCTGAGACAAAAGGATGGACCAACCAGGGACTGCTGCAGCCGGGGATCCATTCCATAATCAGCCACCAAACACAGACACTATAGTATACGCCAGCCAGATATTGCTGAAAGGGCCCTGATATAGCTGTCTGGTGTGAGGCTATGCCAATGCCTGGCAAACACAGAAGTAGATGCTCACAGTCAGCTATTAGATGGAACACAGGGTTCCCAAGGGAGTAGCTAGAGAAAGTACCCACGGAACTGAAGGGATCTCCACCCCTATAGGTGGAAGAACAATATGAACTAACTAGTAACCCCAGAGTTCATGTCTCAAGCTGCGTATGTTGCAGAAGATGGCCTAGTTGGCCATCATGGGAAAAGAGGCCCCTTGGTCATGCAAACCTTATATGCCCCAGTACAGGGGAACGTCAGGGCCAAGATGTGGGAGTGGGTGGGTAGGGAGCCGGACAGGGGATGGGGAAGACATAGGGGACTTTCGGGATAGCATTTAAAATGTAAATGAAGAAAATATCTAATAAAAATTGGAAGAAAAAAAAAAGAAGCAGGGAGAGGGAGGATATGATAGGGTGTTTCTGGGAGGGAAATGCGAAAAGGGGATAACATTTGAAATGTAAATAAAGAAAATCCCATAAGAAATAAGATAAGAATATGCAGTATCATGTATTAATATTTAAGTTTAGTTGTATAACAAGGAAAAATAGGGCTGCTAATGAAATGCTGTGACAGGGTCTCTCCTGTCTACTGTCCTATTACTTAAAGGAAGACTTTTCTATGAAGGCGTACATTGGAATTTGGCATGTGGCAAACGCCTCGTCTAAGACCTTTTCAAACGCATGTTCTTAGTTGATCCCCATGTTTTAGGTCTTTAAGAGGTACATTTCTAGTGCTATTATTTTAATTTTTTAAAATAAGAATTATAATTAAGTTACTGTTAAATTCTCATTTATCGTTGATAATATTTTTATACTTCTCCTTTCTCCCCAAATCTGATTGGTTGTAATGATCTACTGCATAATAAGTATCCAAGATCACAAAGCCAGTAAATTATAGAGACTGGATTTGAACTCAAGCATTCAGTCCCCAGGGCTTATATTTTTTGCTACTCTTTGTTATTTTCTAGTATGTTGAAAGGAAAAGC
This sequence comes from Mus minutoides, assembly GCA_902729485.2. NCBI lineage: Eukaryota > Metazoa > Chordata > Mammalia > Rodentia > Muridae > Mus > Mus minutoides. The sequence continues at coordinate 634,179 of LR750016.1, forward strand.
ACAAATACAGAATTATTTGTTCAAGAAAGACTCTGATATATTCATTATTAATATTATGAAACTATTTAATAATGTAGAATGGAGACTAGATCTAGCCACATACATTCATTAAGCAATTATGTGGATTGGAGAGTAACTGTATTTAAATGTTTAGAAAGTTCAATGAAGGGCTTGCATAGCTTGGGTGAGGTGACTGACTAAAGTATCTTTTCATATCTCTACCATGGGGTCCTTGATGCAAGGGTACAGCATTATTCCTCTGACAGTAATGCATTATATTTACTAAATTTTATCCAAGTGTTTGAATTTATCAGTTCTCTGCACTGGAAAATAAAAGATAAATGAAAAAATGTTATCAAAGAAATAATATCTTTTTTTCTTTTTTTTTCAGCAATGTTGACACAGAAGAACTATGCGGTGAGTATCTGTAAGGCCAAAGTATTGTTAATTTGATTTAGAAAAGGTGGAGATGTGATGTGATATTTCTTAAGCCCAGGAGTAAGGAGTTTAAAGTGTGAGTCTGAGTCTCCGGGGACTTTTCTGTATCCTTGAATTGGCTCCGGTGTGCATGTTACTTAAACAGTTGAGTCTAGTTAATTTGATTGTGAAAAAAAAATTGGGATTGTTCAATGGTTTTATAGAAACTAACTCTTCCATTTAATGTGACTTTTCCATTTGCTTTATAATCATGGTGCAGTCTTTCGAAAGTTGTACCCTTGAGTTAAAAAAACAAAACAAAAAACTTTGTTCCATATCTGTACAATCATTCTAGAGACTGAAATGCACTTTTGAAAAAGAAAAGCACAGGTGCAGAAAGAAAATATTTATAAACACCTAGTCTATGAGTTTTTCATTTATCTCTGTTATGTTTGTGGCTGGGAACAGAAATCAGAGATTAAAAATGTGGGACGGTGCTCTCACTGATAAGTGGATATTAGCCCGGAAACCTAGAATACCCAAGATACAATTTGCAAAACACAAGAAAATCAAAAAGAAGGAAGACCAACTCGTGGATACTTCATTCCTCCCTAGAATAGGGAACAAAATACCCATGAAAGGAGTTACAGAGACAAAGTTTGGAGCTAAGACGAAAGGATGCCCCACCCGGGGATCCATCCCATAATCAGCCATCAAAAGCAGACACTATTGCATATGCCAGCAAGATTTTGCTGAAAGGTCCTTGATATAGCTGTCTCTTGTGAGGCTATGCCAGTACCTGGCAAATACAGAAGTGGATGCTCACAGTCACCTATTGGATGGAACACAGGGTCCCCACTGAAGGAGCTTGAGAAAGTACCCAAGGAGCTGAAGGGGTCTGCAACCCTATAGGTTGAACAACAATATCAACTCACCAGTACCCCCAGAGCTTGTGTCTCTAGCTTCATATGTAGCAGAAGATGGCCCAGTTGGCCATCATTGGGAAGAGAGGCCCCTTGATCTTGCAAACTTTATATGCCCCAGTACAGGGGAATGCCAGAGTCAAGATGTAGGAGTGGGTGGGTAGGGGATCAGGGCAAGGGGAGGGTATAGGGAACTTTGGGGATAGCATTTGAAACATAAAGGAAGAAAATATCTAATAAAAATATTTTTTTAAATGTGGAATAGTAAATGATCTGAACTTTATTCTTTAGTATGAGAATGGAGTACTATGAAACTACTAAACTTAAAATATGCATGTATCTGAATATTGAAAGTTTTATATTTTGCATTTTAAGACAAATGTGTTAAATAAAACTTTTGCACTGTATGATTTATTGTCTAGGCAGCCTAAAACATTTATATAGTTTAAAGAAAAGATTTTCTAAGTCTTCTCATTGAAATCACAAATGTTTCCTAGCTACTGGACAAATTATACAATTTTACAGCTCACCACAGTCATACAAACGGACATTTTATGTCACTTAAGATTGGTAACCTTCTGTTTCATCAATCTGGCAGATCATCAATGAAAGATTTTGTTAGGATAAAGTGTCATATCGTGGTTTCAAGGCAGTAAGTAAACAAAACAAGTAATAATCTCAGATCAGGAGTTTTCAAAGCTTTTTATTGCCATTAAACACTATGTTTCCTAAATAATACCTGCATAATATCCCTCTCAGTTCAGGGACAAGAATCCAACTGAGGAAACAAGATCTGGTGCATAAACAAGGCATTTTGACATCCCAGAAGGTTACACTTTTGTGACTTATGGGGAAACCCTGCACACAGTCACAGGTGACTCCCACTCTGTATGGCAATTATTGTGCTAATCAGACAAAGGGGTCTCCATAGATCATGACATCAGAATGTGTGGTAAACAGCAAAACCCTTGAAGGTCAAGTTGTAGTTCATCCTCCTGTGTATACAGTTCCTGCTCAAGCTGTAGTCCATCCTCCTGTGTAGACAGCCCCTGCCAGTCAAGGGTGAGATAATGGGGAGAGCTAAGACAACGGCGTTGATCATTTCATGAAGCTAGAGACCTATCTCTTTCAGATGTTCAGGTATGACTCTGCCAAAGTAACAATTCCCTCCAATTGTTCAGCTATCTCATTTTATATTCAACTAACTTTGCCTGAGTAAGATAAGCCAACTGAAAAAAAAACTATTATTAATATGTCTTAAGACAAAAAATTAGTGGCTTCTTTCTGTTTGCTCTATTTCTGTTTGTCTTTAACACATATCTTACAAGTCTCTGTCAGCTCCTAAAACTAACAGATGTTAAAGCATAGCAGTGAGTCTTCACGTAATCATCCATACATAACTCTGTTTTCCTTTCTTGATAATAACGAAACTTGATTAGTCATGTACTCTGTCTATACTGGGTCATTTGAATGCTGCCCTTCCCCCACAGTTTTAGCAAGAGAACTGATTAGACTTTGAGACAACAGATTTTTTTATATTTTTAAACTCCAGTGATTATATTCATAATCTTTTTATAATCCTCTGCTCTGCTCTAGAATGTGCATTTTTATTTCTAAATTGGAGCTTCATTTCCCATTATTTTGTGAATATAAAATATTTAAGTTGGATTTTAATCAGCGCCAAAGTTTCAGTGCCAGCGAGTAAAATATGTCAGGACACATCTCATACAAGTTTCCTGTAGGTGTGGGAGGGGTGAGGCTTGATTGACATAGAAAGGAGATTTCATACACTTTCTCCTAAAAACCAATTACAGATTCTAGGTATCTACATGTTAGCTTTATTTAGCTTTTGCTTAATTCAGCAGATAGTTCAAATATGGAACTAAAACTCAAAATCTATTAACATATTACTTTAAAATATCTTTGCAATCTAATTAATGAGAATAATATATAAATAATATTTTTAATTAATAATGTTGCATCATGTGAATATACCAGCTGAAGCACCATTGATGAATTTTGATTATGTATGCTTCTTCAAAGTGTGTTTTTCTGTTAAGGTTTTTCTGGTCTACTCACCCACACTGATCAATCAACTGCATTAGAATAATCACTTCTGGACATTTCTATCTGATTGTGTCCTTCAGATTACAAGGGATTAAACCTTATCTCTCATCTCATTCCCTTCCTTTTCTGCCTAGTTTACAAGCACAGAAGTGCTAACAAGATACACCCAGTAGAAGCCATTTAAGTTCTCAAGAGAATGCTTTCTGAGAAAAATTTCCTACTCTGATGCATTAGCTATAAGCCCTTTTTGTTTTGAAACCAGACCTGACTTGGAAAACTGAGTGGCAGAATAAAATCTAAAATACAGCACCAGTAATGCTATATAGTGAGGAATGGAGAAGCTAACCTCTTGTGAGCATTTTATTAGTGAAGATGTTATGCTGATTATGCACAGGAAGATAATCTGCTTTGTGAAAGATGATGTTCTTAAAGTATCTGTTCATGAATGGCATTCTTTACTTCCATTGACACATCCAGTGTCACGATTATTTTTCAAAAGTCCTTCATGTCAACTGAGAAAAAGAGCTTCTAAGTTTTTTATGAAGGCTGTATGACTATGTTTTTGGCAAATCCATGTAATTTATTTGTGCATTTCAATAAAAGTAGGTTTTATTTTCTCTTGTTACCCAAAGACAAGTGTTTCAAGAGGTCAATATATGCTTTAAACCTACTTTTCTCCAATGACATCATGTAATGGCAAAAAGCAATTTCCTAGTACATACTGACATTGTGACATTTAATTAATAAATGTCAATTTTAGTGACAGGAACATGACATTACTCCAAGCTCAGCCATTTCCTCCTCTTCCCTTTACTTCACACATTGGCTGATTCAGGTTCCTTAGTCTATGATGAAATTAATCCCTCCTGACAATGACCCTTGCCCTTGTCTCTTGAAGCCTCACTATCTCTCCCTCATCAACATCACATCCAGGTCAGGTATTTGAGAAAAGCTGTAGGATGTCACTAATTTTTTCCAAAATGTTTTACCTACCTGATGTACATAGCCACCTTAAATTTAATTTCCTACAGAATATCTAGAAAATGGTGATTTCTGGGCTCTAACTCAAAACCCAATTGGATTTAGTAGACAAGACTTTAAAAATAATCTCAAGTTCTAGCAAGTTCCTTGGAATACTTTCCAGACTTAGGTGTACCCATAAATCACCTGGTGTCTTATTAAAAACACATTTGTGAATCAGCTGGCTTGTGGGCCTGAGATAGTGTGTGTGTTAGCAAATTCCAACTGCTGGTCCACAGAGAGGAAAGGCTGGGAAGCCCTGGAGGACTGCCACAGGCAGTGAAGAAGATGGAACTCCATTTGAGGATAAAAGGTACAACACTAAGCAATGAGTGTGGCTAGGGCAGCCTCCTCTCTCACCAGAGATCGCAGCATCTTGCTGAGTCAATGACACCGAGCTTCACCACCTTTCTTAGCTTCCTAGCTCAAGCTGTTATCAGGGCTGCCATTGGTCCCATTCCTCCTCGGAGTTATAGTCATTGCTAGCTGCTATATGAGTTACAACGTAGTTGTTCCCTCTCTAACTGTATCCATGTTAAGATGAACAAATGCATAAATGAGGAAAAGGGGAAATGAATGAGACTCAAAGTCCAATCAGTTCCCTTGCTAAAACTGTAGGGGAGGGGCAGCATTCAATTTATACAATATAGACAGGGTACATGACTAATCAAGTTTAATATTAGAGAGAAAGGAAAACAGAATCGTGTATGGATGATTAAGACTCACTGTTCTGCTTTAACATTTGTTAATTTTAGGAGCTGACAGAGACTTGTAATGACAAACAGACAACAAAGTAAACAGAGAGGATCTATTTTCACTGGATGAATTTTTAATTCTCATATGTAAAATGTCTCTATAGTCTTCCTTAATATACAAACTTATCTTTTCTGCATTTCCTTTGCATATTTTGCCTGTTTCCACTTAATATTGCTTCTATCCTGATGCACATTGTTTTTCCATCTTGTGAATGCTCTACAGCAATATCAACTGAATATTGATTAATAAAGAATACTGTCCACATGGATTTCATTTATTATAATCCCTACCCAGATAAAACAATTATCTTAATCAGTCTTATCAGGAAAATAGTAATATAACCAAGACTTAAACTGTTACTCTTTATTCATTTAAAGAGTATTTGCTCATTCATTAGGTCACTAATCCTTCCCTAAAAGGATCTTCATAAAAGATGTGTCACAGTGTTTTTTAAAGATTTCAGAAACAAGAATGTATTTTACTTTTAGGAAAAAAAACTATTTCATTTATTTTGAATCTATGTGTGTATGAGCTATACTTTGACAGGAATCTAGACTGCTTCTGGTTCACTGTGTTTCATTCTCAGAGAAGCATATACATTGGCTACACAATCAGTAAACTGTGCAGATTTTTTGGTTCTCTCATTTTTGAGACCAAGTCTTCTATAATCCACGCTTGACTTGACCTCTCTTTGAGTAGGGATGACCTTGAATATCTGATCCTACTGTCTCCAGATCCTAAATTCTGGGATTATAGGCATGCACCACTACACATGGCTTATGTGGTATCAGGGATGGAACACAAGGGTTTGCACATGTTCAACAAGCATACTAGCCAACTGATATATATCTCCAGCCTCTATACCAATGCCAACAAATGCCCTATTGAGATTTAATAAATTAATAAAAGCAGTTTTTATCAAACACCTTACTGTATGCCCCAGTAATTGAAATCTGTATGTGAATTTATATCATTTTAATATAATTTCTAAAGTGTTATAGTATTACAGAAATACAATAATAGCAGTTCATTGATAAATGGTTCACAGGAGTAGTAAAGACTATTTACATAGTAAATAAAAGTTCTGCTTCTTCTAATATATGAAATTTTGTTTAAATTGGATGTCCCTGATTTTAGAGATCTGAGTTCTATAAATGAAGTTTCCCTTTATCTGTATTATACTTCAACTAATTTGAAGTTATATTTGTGTTCCACATTTTCATTTTAATCATAATTTTCAAGGCATTACTTATTCCTAGCAAGGGAAAAATATGACAAACGTTGCTTTTGCTCTATTGAAATAAGTCTCTCAAGTCATGGGTTGCTTTACACATGACAGAAGTGTGCCCATGGGTAGAGCACCAGCTGGCCTCCCTTGTGATTTTGCAGCATCTAATCTTGAAGGAAAGCTAGCCTTCCTAAATGTTTCCTAAAGAAACAACAACATTTTTACATGTTTTCTGAAATTGCTATCCTAGTGGAATCTCTAATAACCTACTGTTGAGAAGGGCATTTTTATTAACTCAACCTTGTCATCATGCCCTGACTCATGTACCACCCACACTCCTTTTTGTAAGAAAGAACACTATTTGTGGGTAATTACTTTTCCAATGAAATTAGTATACTACCTTAATTTCATCTGAAAGATTTTCAGTTATCA